>VNJO01003802.1:0-12132 GCA_008042535.1 Drosophila tani | reverse complement strand
CACAAAGCTCAAAATGAGTTGAGTGAATTTGAAGCAAAGCCAAACTGAATTGAATGAGTTGACTCGCTTACGTACGACTCAGCCGCACAAAGAATAGAGAAAGAGAAACGAATGGAATGAAGTGAGAACTCTGAAAACTGAGACGCCGAATTCGAATGATTCGAGTTGCTACTGCAGATACACCAGTGTATCGCGCCCAGCGATCCGTGCAGATTTACAAAAACAATGCCACTGTAATTGAGGCGCCAGAGAGGCGGGAAAAAGGGTTGTCGGCGATTGCTCGAAATTGCAAAAACAAAGTGTGCGGTTGGGGTTTTTTTTCGCTACCTGCTGTGCTACCAAACCGTTATGTGTCGTGCCCAACGCTGGTGTAAGGTCCCTGAAAATCGAATTCCTACACAACAACTCGAATGATTCGAATATAACACGCATTACCAAATACATTCATTCATTTTTCGCTTCATTCCTTCTCATTCATTTCGTTCAATGTCTCAAGCTATGAAGCCAAACGGGAACGAATACTGATACAATGTCGTTTCATTTCTTGCATTCCACTCATTCCATTCTATTTCATTCGAATATACTCAATGAAACGTATGTTGTGAGTGATTTCATGCAGATGTCTAATACGTACATATATGTTGTCTCTTTTCCGCGAATGATTTCACAACGACGCTCGAAAGGAATTACACAAAGACGCTCAGCTCCTATAAACGTATATGTTGTCTATTTTCCGCGAATGATTTCACAACGACGCTCGAAATGAATTTCACAATTTCTCTTTTCCGCAAATGGTTTCACAACGACGCTCAGCTTCTTTCCGAGAACTATAAAATTAAGTGGAACTGCACACAACTTTTCAACTTTTACAACTTTTGGGCACCTTTTACAACTGCTCCGGTCAATAGAATTCGATTAATAATTTCCCGACTTATCAACTGCACAACTTTGTCGAAAAATTAATTAATTTTCATTGGCACCGGCAACTTTTCTGTTTCTTTTCTGTCTTCTTTTCGCGAATCATTTTCTAGTTCATTGGACCGGCGAGCCCCCAAATGTAGGATATTTATTATAAAGGATAAGTTTAGTTATATTATATTAAACATTGATAGGAAACTGATTTGAGTTAGCAAACAACTGCGACGACTTATTTTCACGACTTTCTGCTGCAACTTCTCTCGATCGACGACCTAGAGTGACCGCCTTCCTTCTACGCTGCAATCTCCTCTCTCGCTCCTCTTCCTGTGCCGTTTTATGGCAATGTGAAACCTGGTCACACTGCACTTATAACCACGAATTTTAATATAAAATATTTTGTTCAGTTTTGATACAAGTTTTTTTTGTTTCACTTTTTTTATTTCACTGTTATTATTCGTTAGCAATCAAAGCATTTTACTATAGCACTTAGCTGAAAAATGAGACTGGGACTATAACCTATGGATTTTATATAATTTATTTATACAAACTCCATCAATACACCAGCCAGATTTGCCAAATAGTAAAAACACTCTGATCGTCGTTTAAGTTAACTTATATTTTACACAACCGCACGCTCTCGTCGTCTTGAAGCAAGTGAAAACAGTATGCATGTGCATAAATAAAAAGGAAACAAAAAACTCATACCTCATTTAGTTAAAAGAAAACATTTTATTTTAATATTATCACGAAGTTTCCTATGAGTTTCCTCAGATCTAGATAACCTAATAATACCTTTTATTTTGTTTCCATCTTGAAATTTCAAGTGTTGTTACAAGATAAATACACAACAAATTATTTTTATTACTAAAAGTTGTTACGACCTGCTTTTTCTCGATGGGGCAAGGCCGGCTAGCCAGTCTCCTCAGGGAGGGATTTTTCCCCGATGCCCACAGGTCACACCATAAAACCCAGCTGATCGCTGGATCAACAAAAACAAAACAAAAGAAATCAACCAAATAACAAACGGAACAAAATCAACTACGAGGATTACAAATCTACTCTCCATCCCGTCGGACCAATGATTTGGGGCGTGGCTGGCAATGCCCTGACGCACCCTCCCTACCTGAGACCAGGACGTTTCCTGCTCGCCTGCGTCTCCCTCACATGGCTCGGTTGGCTTATTCCTCGCTATCGGCTCATCTTATTCTTATTCTTATTTAGAAAAATCAACAAAAATTAAGAAATTGGCTGTAGGTAGTTTTCAACGACGTTATATATATATGTATATATATATTGTATATGTAGAATTGTTTATACTTCTACTTCCATATCAGTGTTCTCCTACCTACTTGGAGCTCCAAATGGGATCAGGGGCTGAGATGGGTCTGAAGATGGTTATAAAGGTTAATTATCTTGGCCTACATTCAAGTTCATATACGCAGATATGCAATTTCTTAAATTTTACTTGTCAATCACGCTTAATTATTTTCTTTCTATTTCAGGTCAATGGCTGCTTGGACTCGCGGGTCAACTTTTACAACTAAATATTTTTATCCGTACATGTTATCGGATCAAGTTAACATTTTAAATTGTAATTTGCATGATTTGTGTTATGGTGTTTTATTATGTATGTATCATTATGTAATTTCCATGTTTTCATATCTTTAAATTTTGTGCGTGCTTCGTCTTTTACATCCTATGTTCTTTTTGCGTTTTTGCTTAGGCCAACTTATGTATATGTATGTGTGGCACTAAATTAAACAAATAGGAGTAACGTTTGAAATAAATAAATAAATATGTTGCACGAAATAAATAGACAACAATTAGCACATGTAGATAAATAACACAAAATTTCACAATTAAATAAATAGATATTTCGGATAAATAAATAAATAATTTGGAATAAATAAATAAATAATTTCAATAAATATTTTTAAACTAAATATTCAATCTATGCTTGCTGGGGCGGTCTCCAGTATTTTCTTTTCCTTCGGAATTGAACGGCCACGCGGTCGGACAAGCAGATTGGCCGGGCACGGGGAGCGTGGATCTGGTTTCCCGGGCCAGGCGAGAAGGTTCTCGGGGACCCCTCCGCGTATAGGTGGGGACGAGGTTTGATCCTCTGAAACCCATATTTTTTTATTAAAACTA
The DNA here is from genome assembly GCA_008042535.1 of Drosophila tani. Taxonomy (NCBI): domain Eukaryota; kingdom Metazoa; phylum Arthropoda; class Insecta; order Diptera; family Drosophilidae; genus Drosophila; species Drosophila tani. The sequence goes on along the minus strand of VNJO01003802.1, from coordinate 9,063 downwards.
GAGTTCCATTTGGAACGGACTCACATTACAATTTTCTCCCTCCTGCCTGCCTCCTGGATTGGGGTCTCGGATCCTTCCTCCTGCCTGTTACTTCAGGTCGCCCGTGAATCTGGCGTTCCTGGAAACATCACACATTTTTTTATTCAGTGCTCATGCACCCACTCACTTTTTTCTAACTCACGTTTTTTTTTTTCAGAAAAAAAAATAAAAGGGACACTGGGTTTATTTGCGACGTTCACTCCGTTTCCGCCGAATTGTTAATCTAACCCAATTTGCGCCAAAATTGCCCTATATATGGGTTCGGTTTTCCTCCTTCCCACCTTTATGCTTCTCTCGCTCGAGGTCGAGAGCCGCATTCAAGGCCATGGCTACCGCTCTATTCCCGCTATGGTGTGTGTGGATGCACTCCATTCGTGAGCTCTCGCTCTCCGGCGATCGGCACATACCCTCCACACTTCCCCTCCGTGGATTCGGACGGCAGGTGGCGCCGCACATACCTTCCACACTTCCCCTCCGTGGACCTGCCAACCTAGCGCATAGGGTCTTCTTTCCCCTCCGGCCTTGCCAACTCGCTTTCGGTGCGCATTCCAGGCGATATTTCCTCTGCCCACACCTATCGATCTCCTTCGAATGCAACAAAGTTAAAAAATAAACATACCATTAAGTTTTTCCATTTAGTTTAATTATTAATGAAATATGTATTATGATTTTAAAACACATCTATCCTAAGGAAACAATATTGCAGACCATTTCTTTTGTTATTACTGTAGCTTAGCAACTTAAAATCTTACTAACACTTTCGATTTAATATGAAAAAATAATAAAAAATATTGAAGAAAAGCATAGTGTTTTACCATTTTGAAATTAACTTTATATGGGATATTATATAAGATAATATTTAGCCGATCAGCAAGATTATTAAACTTACAAAGTTTGTTGTCAATATTTTAACAATTGACCTATTAAATAGCATAAAAATTTAAGTTGTTTTACGGAATTGTTTATTAAGGAATAATTTTGTATGCGGTAGTTTTTAATATTAAATTTTAGTCTTCTCCTTCTTCCTCTACATCGTCATCTTTAATTTCTTCTTTATTTTCTTCTTTTAAATCTTCTTTTGGTATTTCTGTTTTCAATTCCTCAGTGTCCTCATTATCACGTTCAAAAGGGTAAAACGGATGATCCTTGACGGTTTCGTACTTAACAATTCGGCTTTTCGGTTTTATACCGCGTAATGCGCGTGTATCTGCGACGTCTAATTTAAAGTCAAAAATATTTAAGTTTTGTTTTATATGCAATGGATTTGCAGCTTTGGGTATTGGTACAACCCCGTAGTCCACCTAAAAATTAAGGTAAGGTAACAATCAATATAATATGTACAATATTATTTATAATACCAAATATCGTAGAACTATTTGCCCAGCGGATTTCTTGTACTTCTTAGTCAACCGCTTCATACCTTCGGAAAAAAAATATATTGGACTGTGATTTTCTCTATTCGGTTGACCAAGTGGTGAATGTGCTGTTACAATAATTCCATTATAGCGGCAGTAGTCAACTAGGTCCTTTTGCAAAAATCCTGGCCAGATTTCAACTTGATTAACCACTGGCTTATATGAGCTACACTGTATTATCCGTTGTATCTGTTCCATATTAAAGTTCGACAAACCAATACTGCGAACTAGTCCGAGTTTAACGAGCTCTTCCATTGCATGCCAAGTATCTATGTAGTCAACGTCACTTGAAAAAATTACAAGATATGTTTGCAGGAATTAATACAGAACAAATATTATTTAGACAATGATCACGTAATCAATTTATATTAAAAAATATTTTAAGCAAATTGTTTTTGTATTACATAAAAAAAAAACAACATTATATTTGCAACGCAGTGAAGGAGGCATCTCCGACCCCATAAAGTATATATATTCTCGATCAGCATCACCAGCCGAGTCGATCTAGCTATGTGCGTCTGTCTGTCTGTCCGTCTGTCGATTTCTAAGCGAACTAGTCTCTCAGTTTTTGAGCTATCGAGCTGAAATTTTCAGCATAGTCTTATTTATATAGCACGCAGTATATATGTAGCAACAGCCGAAATCGGACCATAGTATCCTATAGCTGCCATAGGAATGATGGCGAAATGATTGTAGAAAAAATTTTAACTTCTCTGTTTTTAAATGTAATTCTATAAATTTTGAGATATAGCAGTTTTTTATGGTTCTGGAAATACGGTTTAATTTTTTTAAGAGCGGACAACTATATCATATAGCTGCCATAGAAGCGATCGGTCGATTTATACGAAAATGTAAAATACTACATGTAAAATGTAAAATATACAAAATTCGATATTTTTTCAACATTACTAAAATGGTTTGATTTTCAATGATCGAATTGCAGACTGCAAGGGTATAGAAACTTCAGTTTACCGAAGTTAGATTTCTTTCTCGTTTTTCCATTAATTTTCCGATCGTTTCCATGGCAGCTATAAGATATTGTGGTCCGATTTCAGCCGTTTCGAGATATATTGTATCTGCAATAGGAAAAAGAATATCTACAAAGTTTCATTCAGATAGCTCAAAAACTGAGGGACTAGATCAACGGACAGACAGACAGACAGACAGACGGACATACAGACGTACAGACTGACATGGCTAAATCGACGAGGCTGGTGATGCTGATCAAAAATATATATTCTTTATGCGGTCGGAGATGCTTCCTTCTCTGCGTTGAAAACTTCAGGACAAAATTATAATACCCTGCAAGGGTATAAAAATGAATTCGGGAGAAGGGGGTCCAAAATCATGAAAAACGTGATTGTGTAATATATGGACAGCCCCTTGATGTAAAACATTGACATTAGCAAAGAAAATAAATACATTAATAGATAATAAAGCTACCCTCGCACAGTCGCACAGTAGGGTATTGGACCCGAGAAGTGGCGATTAATTCAAAAATTGATTTTTGCGTTCGATACATTTAATTATATTATACTGATTATACATAAAATTCTGAATTTGACCGAACATTTTTTTATTTTTCTCCTTAACCTAACAGAGGCTGAGCAACCGGTTGTCAAAGTTGCAAAATATTTTCGGCGTTTTTAAAGAAGTAAAAAAAATCCCTTTTTTTAGCATATTGGAAAAAAAACATTGTTTCCTTAATCAAAAATATACGCAAAAAAAGTAATGCAATCTCTAAGACCTAACTATTTTTTAAATATTTTTTTAACTATATTACTTTCAATTTTATAATTAAAATTATAGCAAAAACAAAAAATGTGCTGAAAATTCCACATTTTTAAGTTTAGGTAGAGAAAAAGTAATGCGCCACGCGATCCAATGCGAAAATTTAAAGGAGGTGTTATTCCCTTTATATTCAGCTTAACTCCCTCATTCACACAATTTTGCACAAATATGTGCAAGTTCACCACTAGCGCGGGCGTTGCGCTGCCAGCTGAGTTTCTAAAACCCGCCGAGATCAGTACTGGCGCCCATGAGACTTCTTCAACAAATAGTGACTGATCTAGTGAAGATTGAACAAACAAAGATTTTCCCTCTGGCCATCCAACATTAGCACAGCCGAAAACTGACAACGCAAGAGTGGCCGCTGCGATTCTCAGGACTGGACTCAGCGCCGCGCTCGCTTAAATAGGCACTCATGTTGGGAGTCGGTCGCCAGGTAAAGTTTACTGATGAGACTCGATGTGGTATTGGTCGAAACATGTATGAACATCCCCGCTGTGCAATAAGATCTGTGTGTGATCTTGGCATATAATCGCGTCTTGACTTACGTATAAAAAATTAAGCCGGTTAGACCTCGAGTTAGCGCCACCTTCAATAACAAATATCGGTCGTAAAAAAAAAAAAAATAATAATTCATACCAAAACAAATTTAAAAAACTTAATTTTAATTTCAAAAATTAAAAAATAAAGCTTTAACTTAAGAAAAAACATTATTTTTTACTTAGTTTATCACATCTAAAAAAACAAATGTCTTCATTTAAAATGTGCCCACCTGAATTGATCGCCACTTTTGGGGTCCAATACCCCACTGTGCGTCGCTCAGTGGCTCGTTTGCTCAAAACGCACTGCAAAATTAATAACATTTGAACTATTACAGTTATATCTTATATTTTTGTATAATATTATGCAAATCTCCCAAAAAAATTGTATTAAATTACGCCTACAAAAAGGGGTGTAATTAATTCGGTAAACTAAAACTTTTAGTTTATTACTAAAAAATACATTTCATCATGAATAAATTTAAAAAGTTAAATGATTAAACTTATTTTCTTAATAATCATTCTATAAATACAAAAAATTTATATAACAAAATATATACATATATATATATATATTTTTCAACTTTTGTATTTTAAGCCATTTCTTTTGCTGCCTTGCAGTTTCCATACTGGCCGACTACAAAGCATGGGTTGATATGAAATGATCAATATCTCAAAATGCGCACAACTGTAGCAATGTTCTTTTTGTTGTTTAGAATTTTTTTTATTTTCAACTTAAAATTAAAAATTGGAAAAATATTGCATTTTTTAAAAGAATTAAAAAAAAAAGAAGCGCAAGAAAATTTTGGCTTTTCTTTTTAATTTAGAGTTAAAATTGGTTGTTTGAAACAGAAAATGGTTTTGTTTTCTTTTAGCTTAAATACTGGAAAAAAAATGTATTCTGCCGTTTATCGGGTTTTTTGTAAATTATAAAATTTTGGTTTTACATAGCTTGATCAGTTCCCAATTGAATGCTAAATTCAACAACACGAAATTCGACTTTTGCAACGAGTTTTTGGAAAACGAGCCACTGTGCGTCGAGTGTGCTTGACTGAGAGTTCCGTGGTATTGTATTAAGCTGATTACAAATTGCCTTGAATCCGCATCTTCACAAAGCTCTATTTCCGAAGCTAGTGCTCGAATCAGATGCAAAACTCTACGTGCAGCTTATAGGAATACTATCACCAATTTTGGTGGCTTTAGCCCTAATAGCCATTGTGTTTTGTGTTCATATAGACATGGACTTATTACATTTTCTTGTTTTGTTAATGATAAACATATATAGTACATCTTATTACTTTAAGCTGATGCTGGATATATATTTTAGACATGTCTGCGTCACTACGCTGCAATCTGTTGACTAAAAACAGAAAGTTCCTTTGCAAAAGTATAAAATAAAACCTAAAATGTACTTACGTTGTTTGAATTTGACCATCTTTCATAGGTTTAAGAATTTCATCGCACAAATGTTTATATCCAATAGGAAAGTGCATAAGATATAAGTCGATGTAATTGAATCCAAGCAATTCCAGTTGTTGCTGACATATTCGGCGGACATCACGCGGATCATGGTGTGTATTCCACAACTTAAAAAAAAACCGGATTAATTAAACTAAATTTATTTAAGAATTTGTATATACCTTGGTGGTCAAGAAGATGTTCTCTCTTGAGATGTTTCCCATTTTTATTTGTGTACGAAGAGCTTCTCCAACTTCTTTTTCGTTCTCATAATAGTAGGCAGTGTCAAAATGCCTGAATCCAGTCTCCAAGGCGCAATGAACTGCTGTAGAACATTGGTAACCACGAAGCTGCAAAATTGAACGTTTGCCATTAGTTCTTTATTATATTTGTCATAAAATAATAATTGCCTTATTTGTTCCAAATCCCAAAACTGGCATTTCATGACCACTACTGAGCTTAACTTTAGGAGCCAATAATAAAGTTTTCGCTCCGCACGGAGGACGTTGGTCGCCACCAAGTATTACTGCAACTTCCGAATTATCATCTTCTTCTCCATCACATTTGGTCAAGCAGCGGATAGGTAGCATAGCTAAAAATCTTTTCTAAAAATGTTTGGAACTTGAATTTTTGAAGAGAAACTTAATTTGTTGAAATTTGGATAAAAATGTTATTATAAACATCTATCAGGTGACTTTGATCACTATTTTTCGTTATTGTATTCAAGCAAGCCCAGATCGATTTTGATTTGATTTTCGATTTTCTTTGTTTTTTTGCGAGGTTTCTGCTTGGTTAAAAACATTTCAGCCTCATCAATCATTTTTAACTGTAATAAAAAAAAGGTAGTTTGTTAACGATCGGGTAGCATCGAAGGACGCTCACCCGCCATACCTCACTTAAAGAAGTAAGAAAGCTATACTCGAGTGTGACCGACTGTGAGATACCCGGTACCCTAAGCGTTGTGGATAAAATTAAGTAGCATAAAGACATGACATAAATGAGGAAAAGGTTGACAAATGTAACGTGCAACGTTTGTATAACACAGTTAAACCAAGATCAGAATTCGCGGGGCACGCTATGGTATCCGGCTCTAGCTCGTCGGCTTTGGGGGTGGAGGTCTTGCTAGTCCAGATCTGGTAGTTGCTATTATTATTAAACAAGAAATTGAGCGTGCTTGCGACGGCATACGAAAAGAATCGGAAATCTAGTAGAGGAACCGGGAAAATGTAAACTAATTCCAGAAGAGACAGTAAAAGATTATTAAAGAAAGAGGGGGAGAAATTCGGTAAGCGAGACGTGGATGTTGTTACGCTCGCATGTAACCCGCCCAACCTATGATCGCTCCTTGTTCTAATGTTGCCGGAGTGATCCCTTTCATACCCTTACGACTGCAGAATCACCTGAAGAGTTCAGCTAAATAATTATTCCATTGTTCGGTTTGAATTCATTTAATAGCCTATATTACAATCTAAAGTTCGAAATAAACTTAAAAAATAAACAAAAGTAGTAAGAGAGGATCATATGAGCTATGGCTTCATTGTTCTTCAGTTCAATTAAATTCAGTGCACTTTTAATTTACTTTGTAAAGTCCCAAATAAGAAGACTTTTACACATGAGTTTTTGTAAGAAACTGATTTTATTTAAAACGGTCTCCCTCTTTTATAGGAGATTGAATTCTAAATTTACTCTTATCTATGACCTACGCAGAGGCCACACATTTGTTTGTCTTATATTCTGAGATATGCTGAGATCCCTTGCAGGAGCTCAGATTACATGTTCAATCTTTGTCAAGTGCGTGGATCTGTGTTTGGCCACACGGCCGCTATATTTAAAGATAAGCACGCATGCACTTAGATAGACCCCTGCATATATTTGTATATTTCAATTTACAGCTCTCGGTTCATATGCACAGATATGAACGGAGCCCAAAAAATAATCTTATTTTTCTAAATATTCATGTTCGTCTGAACATTCTGGCAAGGGCCGGCAAGATTAGGGGTATATTTTACATTAACATTTTCTTGTATTTGCAATTTTAAAATTTAGTGGACTGTATTTATTTATTTCTTCGATATAATTTATTTGCAACTAAACCTCTTGCATTGGCCGGGTTTTAATAGCTTATAATTATTTTTACAATTTTTTTCTTTTATTATCGTATTCGATTATATTCTTTATTTAACAATTTGCTTTAATATAATTTATTTTAGACATTAAGTATGCTGCTAGGTATAGCTATGGCTTGTAATTGCCTTCGTATTTTCATTTTACGTACAAAATATATAATTAATACAATTATCATTATAATTGCCAACTATTGAATTAATATAATATATAATTATATTAACTCCAGTTAATAACCAGCCAGATTTGCCCAATAATAAAACACTTTAATTGTCGTTTAAATGAAGTTATATTTGGCACAACCGCACGCTCTCGTCGTCTGCAAGCAACTAGAAAGGGTGCGCATGTGCATTAAGCAAAGGGAAGAAAAAGCTCGTAGGCAGAGAGAGAGAGAACAAAGAGAGAGAGAGCTTTTTCTCTCTCAGAGATCTTCTTCGTTCTTTCCCCTCCCATACACACAACATGTGTGTATGTGTATCATTGTGACTTTTGTATTTTTCAACACGCCACCTCAAATGTTACACTGATACAAAATAAGGAATAACAAAAATATTTTTAAACGAGTATGTGCATATTCAAATAGTTGCAATTTTAATTTTCATATTTTTTTTTTTTTTTTTCATTTCTCTGGGGTCTCTTTCTTTTTTTTTGATCCAGCATTTGCTGCAAAGAATTGGGAAAACCCAGTAAAACCCAATTAGATCAATTAAAAAACATAAATTAACAAGATTCGCTTATATAAACATAGTAATGGTTAGACTAGAAATTATTTTGGTTTGATTATGGTTAAATTGGTATATATGCCAAGAGATCCAGTTTGTCTTGGTTTTAAGGTGAACGTAAAACTCCATATAAAGATTCAGGCTGAAGGTCCAGTTAGCCCCAGTTGATCTCGCAGTGCAGTGAATCGAGCTGTTGGTAGTGGCTTCGTTAAAATATCAGCCAATTGGAAATCTGTGGAAATATACTTGACACAAATTAGTTTGTTTTCGATTTGTTCCCTGGTAAAATGATATTTAATATCTATGTGCTTAGTTCTCTTGTGGCAAGTAGGGTTATTTGCTATGCTAATACAACCTTGGTTGTCTTCAAAAATATCTATTGGGCCATTTAATTTTAATTTAATTTCATATATTAATGATTTTAACCATAATGCTTCTCTAACACCTTCGAATAAGGCCATATATTCGGCTTCGGTAGATGAAGCAGCAACTGATTTTTGTTTCATAGTACTCCAGGAAATTGAACAATTTTCAAACATTTTAAATATATATCCTGTAGTACTTCTCCTATCAGTCTCATTCCCAGCCCAATCAGAATCGACATAACCCATAAGCATATTATCCACTTTTAAATTTCTTTTGAATGATAACTTTAAATCAACAGTTCCTTTTAGGTATCTTAAAACTCGTTTAAGACATTGCCATAATTCTTTGTTATTATTATTAGTATACCGGCTTAAGATACTTATTGATGTACTTAAATCCGGCCGTGTACACAACATTATGTACATTAAACAGCCAATCAAGTTCCTACATGGTGCTTCACATGATTCTTCAGCTTGCAAGGCCTCATAATTCAGTTTGCTTGGAAGAGGGGTACTAACTGGATTACAATCTTCCATATTGAATTTTTTTAAAACATTTTTAATATATGCAGATTGACTGAGACAAATTGTATCATCTTTTCGATCAATTTTT
>VNJO01003800.1:0-57667 GCA_008042535.1 Drosophila tani | reverse complement strand
AATAAATACAGTGAAATTAAAGGCAATAAGGCCCCGCGCAGAATGTTCAAAAAGGTGAACATGCATAATTGTCCGCACCCAAAGAACCGCTTGAAATCACAAGCAGATCAAGGGCTCAAGTAGTCTAATTATATACACGCCGCCTAAGAACTAATTTGAGAAGAATACACACACTAATAGATAAGACTGCCCAGACTGGAAGATGCACTGGCAATCACAGCCGACCAACGCGTCAAATATTCTAAGTAGCATTTACGCCTCTATCAACATACATACATATGTACATGTAATCAAGTGTAATAGCACGCACATATATACCAATCTAAGAATACACAAGATGCTCTTGTGACCCCCTGAAAGTCTAAGAATGTCTAAGAACTATCTAGCATAGATAACCCCTAGCTGGGATTATACATAAGAAATCTGTAACTAGTACATAAGTGAAAACCGCTATAAAAAGGCGTGAGCGCCAAATAAAGAATCAGTTCCTAACGAAATGCTGATGTGTTTTGACTAGGGACTCGGCGGTTAGCGGTATAAATTGCCAGTCGAACGGAGCGGTACGCACTGCACCTAAGACAAGCGATGTACACCGCCAACACCTGCAAAAATTCCACTAGTTTTCCTTAAAGCATCCCCCCTGTGATGGACTGATTGCTCTCGTGCATCCAACAGTATTTTACATTTATCGATTATGGTTATTAATCATTCCCTTTCAGTTCGATTCAATTCGATTCACCTTTGTGGACTCATTCGATGGATCCTGAATCCTCCGGCTTAAGCCCGCTCAGCTTTCAGCTTTCAGCTTGTTAAATGCATTGCTGGCAAATTGCATTCCCCTTCCCAGTCCCAGTCCCCATTCCGATTCATATCCTGACAGGACACAGTTGCCGGCTGCCGGCTGCTGCGAGGGGTGCGAGAGAGATGGATAGTTTCACTCGCGTTGTAATTAACATTAATTTCGTATAAACTTTGGCACATTGCGTATACGCCGGGAGTGTCGTGTCTGTGTGTCTGGATGGGTATTGCCTTTTCAATTGTCTGTCACCGGCAGGAATATCATCATAGAGCGTACACCGAGGGGAAAAACTGCCCTATTATATATATAATAAATATTACAATGTTTTTGCTTAATTAAAAATAAATAAATAAAAAACTCTTGCCTATAAAAATCTAATTTATTTAAATAAAACACCAATTAGCCATCATAATTATTGGCAAGTGTTTTTCCCAGTGCCAAGGTGCTGCTGGGTGCTTTTTTTGGGCGGTGCTAGATTGTCGTCGCTGCACACAAATTAACTGCGAGCACAATTGTTTTACACATCGTTGTCTGAGTTGTCGTTGTGTTCTCAGGGAAATGGGAATGGAAATGGAAATCTTTATGTTCCCCCAGTGTGTGTGTGTGCTTTATCGTGGCAACAATGGGTGCTGCCAGTTTATGGACTTTATCCTGCAGACATGTACGAGTATAACCCCTTGGCTGCGAGTGTAAATAAGCTCAAGTTGGCTGAAAATTGCGTCAATTAACCTTTGGAAAATCCATTCGTTGTTTGTGTTTTCACGCGAGCCCGAGCTCCTTTGCCACTAATTCGGTTACTAACTGCCTCCACCTCTCCCTCCCTCGTTTCAGGTGAGTTAATTGCAAATTGGCTAATTTGCCATTCGCCTATCACGACATCTCCTCCGACTGACTGTCAAAATTGTGAAGGCTCAATTAAAGTGTCGTGTCGGGTAAGTGGTCTGTCTTTAAGATGTCGTCAAATCCTGGGGTTACTCGGGATTTTCCCGGCTTCTCTTGGCTTCTCCCCCGCTTGCGGTTGGCTGCATTGTCAACTGACAATTGCAGCTCAAAGGGAAAACAAGGAAAAGTAATAGAAAATGTTGCAGGAAAATTCTGAGCTTGAGGGGGAGGCGGAGAAACTAATAAGGAAAAGCAAAGTAAAAGGGAGAAAGCCATAAACAAATGACGCATGCACGTGACTCAGTGAAGCTAAAGTTGGCGACAAAAGTGTAAGTGGAAGCTTTATAAAGATTTACTCAAGTCAAATAAATATATTAAGAAATATAAAATAATAATAATTAACTTAGGCTTGCTAAAAATTAGAATATGATTTAAACCGTAAAAAAAGAAGTCACTATTAAGTACCAAAAATTAATGTCCCATCAATTAATATACTTCAATTGGAGTATTTACCGTAACCTGCGTTAAATTTAAACCAATATTTTAACCATTAAATGAACATAACTCCAGGTGAATTATCAGCATTAAAGGCCATTACGGTTAGGTGATTTAACAGCCATGAACCGCACTGCCTCTGCGGCGGCACATTCCATTGTGGACGAGATGCCAAAGGACTTGCCAGAGTCAGAGGCAGGGAGGGGGCGTGGCCGCAGGGAGTTCGCAGTCCTAGTCAGACTGATGGCCTCTCCCTTACTTCTGGCTGCATTTCGCTGCACGGAGGGAACTTGAGTCCTGTTTGTATTTTGCTTTGTCTTGTATGTTGACACATTTTTCTTCCCCCCCCCTCTTACACACATGTGTGTGGCTGTGTGTGTGTGATACCGGAAATTACAAATGCAACAAGATGTTGCAATGGTATTGTCGCAGCAGCAGTTGTGTTTCGCAAGGAATTCCCGGAATATCTGCTTTGAGAGATATAATCCGCCGCAATCGCTTTCCGCTTTCCGCAATATCTTTGTCAGCCAATTGATATCCTTGAACAGTATTCAGGAATAAGCAAAAAGGATGTATAGACTCGAAATATGTGCTTTTTATTCTTTGCCTAAGTATTATGGCATCAATCAAATATTTAAAACTTTACATGCTGGCGGGAAGTATTTCGAAGCCCTCAAGGGACTTGGCCAAGGGTATGGCCAGGGCGAAGAGTCCATAGCTCTTGATGAAGGTCCAGCAGAAGCGATCGTTGTACAGGATGGCCAGAAATGCCTTGGCAGTCTTCAGCAGGCGAAGAGGCCGCTTTCTGGGCTTCGCCATCTCTGCAAGTAAAACTGTGGGAAAGTGGAGTGGTAACTGGGATACTTGGGGCTGGGCGGGATAACAGCTTACCTGTTTAGTTTAAACCAAAGAAAATTTGTTGAGAAATAAACAAACTAGACTCGTCTTCAGAAAATTCCAATTCCGTCTGATTTGGGTACAAAAAAGGCCAAATCCACAGTCAGTTTTTGCCAGGCCTGCTGGGACTTGAACTCAGCTGATCTTTCGGGAACTAATTTGATATTTTTATCACTAGATCCTTGCTTCTTGTGTCAGCTTAAATCAAACATAAATTTTTAATTGAATTTTACACAAACTATAAACGCACTCTAAACAAAGCCTGACACTCGGCTGGAAGCTGAGAGCTGCTTAATTTAATTATTCTCGAACACAAATGTTGTGGTAACTCACCCGCTTGGGCGACTGTGTTTGCTTGGCCAAAAAATTGTTCGGCTGAAATTTTTCGCTTACGCCGCAAAGTATGCAACATGTTTGCCATGTGTTGGGCGGTCGGAAAAGCGGGGCTTTTCCAGGGGCTCTTGGTGGGGGAGGGGGACTGCTGTCCAGGTCGTTGGCAGCCATTAGCACAAATGTCGTCTGTCCAAAAAGGGCGGTCGAGGAGGGGTCGGGTCAGGGGGTGGTAACTGCATCAACAACTTTTTAACCAACTTGCCAGCCCAGACTAACAAGACCGCAGAAAGGGCCAAAAGGGGGGCGGAGGGCCAAAGGGGGGTGTGGCGGCGGCAAACTAACTAACTCGATGCTCTCGCCTGCCACTTGTAATGTAGCGTTATTGTTGCAACAACAAGGCGGTGGCTCGGGGCGAAGGGATGCTGCTCTTTGTCCGCGAAAAGGAACATTTTTTTCTCCCATTTTTTCGGTTGCAAAAAATTGTAAGTTTAACTTCAGCTGCAGAGATTTTTCGGTCAGCGTTAATGCAGCAGAGTTAACCCTCTAAAACCACCCCCTGACAGCCGCAGAGCGCTTTATGGCCAAAGTGTCGCCGCACTGAGAAAAATCCGCCTAAAAATGGGATAAAAATCAAAGGTTAGGTACACTTGAGATTAATAATTCCAAGTCCATAATTAATATAATATAATTAGTTTCAAAACCTAATATTGAATATATTTTTTATTGGGAAATATATAACTAGAGGGAACCTTCTACCTTTCCCCGTTCTTCGGGGGTAACAACCTTAATCCGCAGTGTTCCTTTTTTCGCCAAGTGGATCCTCGCGGTCAGTTGCATTGTGGTCTGCTCATCTGTGTCCGTGTCTGCCAAGTTTTGCCATCCTCCTGCCCCGTTTTTCCCTCGACTAAATAGTTGAGAACTTTTTGTGCATGTACTATATATAGCGAGGGATCCCGCCGGATCCTTTGCACGGACCAAAGGACACTTTAAATTGCACACAAATTGGCAGAAATTGTTGTTGCCAGAGTTCCATTTTTGGCTGTTGCCTTTGACAAGTTTTTACTGCCATTGGGAGTTGTGCTGAAATCAAAAAGATCATAAAAAAGAAACAAACAAGAACGCATTTTAATAAAACTAAGACAATAACCGGTCTGTGTATTCCTTTTCCTATTTTTTTTATATTTTGCATTTCATTTTTGTGGTCTTCTTGAACTCGTTTAGTTTCGGGAGAGAAGAGCTGTGACTTGCCACAACATAAGTGGCAATTGAACATTTGATTGCAGCTGCAGTGAGTCTGTGTTTATCTGGCCGAGCTGTAATTATTATATCTGCTTAATGTGCCCAGTTAACAGGCCTCACATTCGGCTATAATTGTTGAACAAATTGTAATTTGTTTTGCCAGCCCTTAACAATTAATCATACAATCGCAATCAATTTATGTTTATTTGTTTTCGCCGCGTGTTGTTGTCTCTGCCGGTATTTGATCGGACCAACTAACCAATTAAATAATGTAATTTCAATTTGGCCTGACAGCAACAAACAGCAGCGGCCTGGCACTTGTACACTTTTGTGGTTCAGTTTTTATTATTTGCCATTAAACCAATTAAATATTGGAGGTTTATACATAGCAGGCTAAGTTACCGAAAATAATTGATTTATAGTCTCGGGATTAGACTTGGAATGGCCTGGGTTTTGGGGGAATCACCTCTTAAATACCAGATGTATTTTACTATAGAAATCGCTGGTAATTTCTGGGTCATTTGCCGTGCCACGTTCCCAGGACAATAAAGGCAAGCTGTCGACCCCCTCTGACCGGGGCACATCCTGCGAGGCTGCATGAATTACGAGGTTAATTAGAAGTTTGACACGAGGCATGGGGCACTTACAATATGTACATGGAATAAATACTATATGTGTGTGTGTGTGCGCACACAGAGGAGTTCGGTCCAGCAGCAGGACCAGCCAGGACCTGGAACTGGAACAGGAGCAGCTGTCGTTGCAGTTCGAGGCACGTACGAGCCACACACGCTGCCACACACGCTGCCACACACGCTGCCACACTCGCCGGCACACACACACTGGCACGACCTGCATAAATAATGCAAAAGTGTGAAAAGGCACACACACAGCAGAGAGAGCAGCGTTTGCTTAGCTTTTTGCATGCAGCCGTTTTCAATATCAGCCTAGCGACTGAGCGACTGGGAAATGGAAATGGGAAAGGGGAAAAGGGTCCACGCCCATTTGGCCAGCTTGCACTTGTTTATCATTTATTACTGCAGTTGGAAAATCTGTTTCAGCTCCTTCTACATTTCACATTGTTTGTCTTTTGTAAATGTACATTGCCCCCCGCCACAATCTCTCTCGGTCATGTTTTCCTACCATTTTCCTAACGTTTTTCCAACATTCTGCCATAGTTTTTCATATATTTTTCCTTTTATTGGTTTGTAGACTTTCCATTTGCAGCCGACACTTTTGCTGGGTGCTGTTAAAATGTTAAATTGAAAGTGGCAAAAGGTGTTTCACTATTAAAATAGTAAATGTCATCAGTGGCACTTCGGTTGAGGGCAACGAAATTGTATTTATAAATGTTATTTATCTGGCAATTTTGGTCTCGAGCTTGTTTACCTTTGGGAAAAAAGGGACCTCTTAAACACATAAGTTTATAGAGTCTCTTAAAACAATGTACTTATATTTTAATTCTGAGAAAATCCATATTTAAATATTAAAATAACTACAAGACTTCGAGTAAGTCCAATTAGGTGCCTCTCTTATGCAGAAAACACACTTAATGATGTGCACGAAATGTAATATGCCAGCGGTGACTGCGCTGAATGCAGCCAGAAGGTATTCTATAATTTAATAAATTTATATACGTACCTGTGCGTGTGCCAGTGCATTCGCTGCAATTTAATTTCATAACCAAAAGTGGAGGCACACGGATGCGGAGCACACACACTCAGACAATGTGCGGGTGTGCGGGTGTCTGTACACCTCGCTTCTTGTTCGGCTGATAAAGTTCATTTACCTTTCAGCGTTTATCTAAATGTCGTCCCCCTCTCTCTCTCACACTCTCTCTCGCTCTGTCGCATCGTCTCCCTCTTGCAGTGGCAAAAGTGTAATTGTCTATCTTATGCTTTACATTTGCACACAGATACACACGGTACACTGCAATTAATGCCTTGGGACGGGACTAAAAGGCCACTAAAAGGTGATCATTATTCAGGGGCATAGTAGGAATATATCGAAAATATCGAAATATATTGATTTCATTCGAAAATGTAATTTTTATTGAGCTTCCAGTTTGATTCCACTTATTCTTTATCGATATAATATCGATATAAATATGAATCTTATTAAACTATAATTTTTTTAATAATAATCTGCAGCTCAGACAGTTTTCTATACTTTGCAAAACGAATATATTTTTATTTGAAATCCCCTCATGGAGCTGAGCACCTTTTCGTTCAGTGTACAATTGCCAGCGCTAACTTTGTTTGTTTGCTTCCATTTGGCGCTGCTTGAGTTGAGAAATACTCTCGTCTGGCAGACTGCCTGAATCCATTTCTCTCTGTGTGTTCGTTGCTGTGTGTGCTTGTGTGTGTGTGTACTTGAGTGTGTGCTTGAGTGTGTGACATTAGTGCAGCGGGTCATGCCATCGTCTTCCTCTTGCTCGGCTTCTGCAGCTGCCATTTTCGCGCAATTTGAACTTGGTTTTATGGGAAAACCGAAGCCAAAGTCAAAACAAAGTAGAATGCAAAAAAAAATAAAAAAAATAAAAAAAATAGTACGCGAAACTCGTATGGGTAAAGTTTTAATTTTAGATCTCTATTCTAGTTGGCAAACTTTATGGCGGAGCATACAATTTGGCGGGTAGTAAAAAAAGCCACATTTGGGTTTGTTGGAAATAATATTGAGAATTCAGAAAATCCAGCCCACGCTTCTCCCCAGAAAATAATAAAAGCAAGTAAATCTGCAAAATTATTTAATTAATAATGTTAAATGGATTTTGTTCTTCACTAATGTGGAATTATTTTGCTGGAAATTTTTAGAGCCTTGCTTACAAAGCCCTTTTTTATTTTTGCTCTTTAAAAAAAATAATTTCTAAAATTTTATTTAAGATCTGACCATTATAAAAAACTTAAATAAAATTCATTCAAAGTCTATTTATTAATTTAAAAAGAAGCCCACTTTATATACCTATGTATATAGATATAAAGAATAAGAATATAATAATATAATAAGAATAAGAATCCTTAAAGGTCGACAATATCCTAATAATATTCTTGGGTTTCTCTTAGAACTTATTCGTATTCATTTAATTGATTCAATTCTTACCACATTTATTTTATTTTATTTCAAGATTTCAAAAATTATTTTAAGTAATCAATTAATAGATTCCTGTTTGTGGTCGTGGTTGCAGTTTGCATTTAAATCGAACAGGAACCCAATGAAAGGGCCTGCCCAGCCCCAAGGGACTTAATAGGGCCTTTCATAAATATGCCGAGTATCTCATGCAATTAACCCATTTGGAATTTAATTTCGATTTTGTTCCGCTTTCGATTCAATTTCCATTTTCAATTTGATGCAATTAGTTGAAGTTCTCTGCAGAAAGCGAGCCCAATAAATTGAATTTAATTTCCTTGCATGCCTCCCGTTGCCCAGTTCCCGTTTCCCGACCTTATGCAGGCTCAAAGGTATATATGTACATATAGCTGGCATTGTGCGGTCGCTGCTGTTAACATTTATTGCATTTTTTTATACCGTCACGCTGTTAAATGAAATGTTTTATTTCCCGTTTTGCCGCTGGTTCCGAGAAACCCTCTTGGCATTCCATTTCAATTTCACTTGAAAATGCACTTCGAATCGCACACAAACACATCGCGATCCACTCGGAAATCAGAGAAATCAGAGGAGCGCGGCCAAACGCAATTACATGGTCCCTGCTGCCGCCGCGGGTTAAGGGGGCCGGGCCGCCTCAGTGGGTTAAGGGTGTGCTCCGCGCTCGCTGCTCGCTGGGGTACAGATGGTCCATATAAAGCATTGGCAAAACTTCATTACTAATTCCATTTCCAGCACAAATTCACCCACATATGCTCTCCTCTCTCGCAAATGCCACTGCAAATTGTACGCAATTTATTTTTTAAATTTCATCAGAGGAAGGGATCCTTGTGGTGAGCTAGCGTTCAATTTGAGATAATCAAAGTGAAAATTGCAAAGCCACAAGGAAGCGAAGGGAGCTCTGAAATTAAAGGCTCAAGATGCCGCCAAAATTGGTGGAAAATATTATGTTAAAATTTGAAAAATTAATTCTTGTAGGTCATAAATATAAATGTGGGAAAAATTGAAAAGTAAAGCCTTGAAGTACATGCAAATAAAAGTGCTATAGAAATTTGTTAGAAATTTACTTAGAGCATTTATGAATTAATCAAATATCCAAGCTGTGGTTTTATTACAAAATTGTTTATAAATATAATTTTGGAGTAAGCAACTTTAACTTTAACTTTAACTTAAGAGGAAAAACTGCACTTTCCCCCCAATTTTTCCCATTTTATCTCCCATCGATGTTTTCATCCTTAAACTCAAGTGGAAAATGCATCACGAATTTATTCATCAATTTGTATTCCCATTCCGCTGTTCAATCAATTGTTGCCGGGTTTTTCTATTTCTCTAGCTACCCATCTCTCCTGCTATATATCCTCGCCCCTCGCCCTCCTCGGGGTTTTCCCCACCGCTTTTCCATCGCTTTTCCTTTTGCTGCTCACGATTTGGTGCACCCAATCGACCCATAAACCCAGTTATTTACTTAGAAGGGCCTTTTAACATTTTTTTTCCTTCTATTTTCTTTATGTTTTTTTTTGCAACGGCTGCTTCTGCTTCTTCTTCAGCTTGTGCAACGTTTTAATGGCAAGTCGACGTCGCAGTCGCAGTCGCCGTCGCTGCAGTCGGCTTTTTGCATTAAATCAACGCGCGACCACCGCCAACAATAATCAACAAAACAGAGCGCACAGAGAAAACTTTGGCCGCAATAAAAGCCGGCACAACTCACGCCCCCGCTCTGCCCCTCTGCTACACCGAGAAAAATACAAGAAAGAGAGAAAATAAGGCAAGGGACAATATTTAACAATCATTAGATTTACAGATTTTTCTAGGGCAAGAATGGAGTGTCTAGGAAATATTTCCTACTCTCTGTTAAGACATCAAGGAAGATTATTAATTTTTTTAATTTTTAAAGAGTATCCTTTGAATCTCCTTTATTTTCCTCTGTGTATCCACCCATTTTCCCATGTTTTTTTTCCCCAACCAGCCAACGCTGCTGTGCAACCAATTTCAATTGCAATTCGAACTCCAATACGAGAATTCGTATCAATTTGTTGGTCACCCAACATCCATCCATCGCCCCTCCTTTGGAACCAACCGCAATGTAGGCGATGCTCGGGATGCAGGTGGCTCTCGGGGTTGCTTTTCCGGGTGCCTTCAGTGGGCGAGGGGGTGAGTGGGCGCTGCCAAGAATTGATTCGCGCCGCATGCAAATAAGGTCAACGTGCGCTGGCTGGCCAAAAGCCGCCAGTCAGTCAAGGAGCGGCTGAGTCGAAAGCGACTGAGCCGGCGGCCCATTTAGTCGCTGCACTCGAAGAAAATTAGAGTGAGGAATTCCTTATAAAATGTATTAAATTATATGAATTTATTATGGGACAAATAACAACGAGCTGACTTTCAAATATGAACATAGAGCTGGAAATGTTTCGGAAACCAATAACCTTTCCGGTCTCCTTTCCTTTCCTTTTTATTTCCTGAATTACATCTATTTACTTATTAAATATATTAATTATAAATTTTAATATCTTAATCTTTGTTTAAATACTGAAAAACAAATGCTGATACAAGCTGGGAAATCAGGCTTATTTGGGGAAGTCAAGCCTGCAATACAAGATCTTAATACAATTTAATACTCAGGTATTTGAAAGTGATTTTTGACTTTTCCCGCAGTACATTCAGGCCGGAAGGTATGCAACACTGCGCCAACCGCATGACTGAATGACGGCTGATGTAGGAAGAGAAAGGGGGCGGAAAATGGGGTGGATCCGAGGTGGCATGCTGGTGTCGGTTGCCTTGTCTGTGGCGCTTGTTTGCCACGTTGCCATTTGGCACATTTTGAATGAGCGAACGAACGAATGAGCGTGGGACAGAACAAGATGATGAACCGGCGGAAAGGGGTGGAAAAGGAGGGTGGAAAACGGGGGAAAACCCAGGAGGAAATAGGAAGGGAGCCTTGCAGTTTCTCTTTGGTCTTTGCCGTTGTTGTGCAATTGCAAACATTTAGCATGGCGACCTAAAACAGTTGGCACACAAACGAACATGCCAGCCAAGGGGCGAGAAAGTGGATTTCCAAAAGGGCGCAAAAAGCAACAAAAAAAAAAGAAACAAAAAAATATCAGGGGAGCGCGAGTGAAAAGACAACTTCCGGTGGACAATTAAAAACTCCAATACATAAGAATAATTAAATCTGTGACATTAAACCTCTTTCTACCGCTTAGATACCGAAAATATCCATTGCTTCCGACATTATTCATGCATTCTCCACTCGAATCTTTCTTCGTTATTTAAAATCAAATTGAACTCGCATTTCTAAACTGCATAAACACCTAGAGCCATTCACAATTTGCTGAGAGTGAGGACTGGAGATTGCAGTCTTCATTTCCCTTCTTTTCAGACATATTTTGGTATTTACGAAGACCCCGCCTGAGTCTGCCTGCCAAATGGAACTCACAAATCAACAAATTCGAGATTTAAATTCAGTTTGGACCGCCCGAACCTGTTAATGGCTTGCACTTTCGTTCATACAAATCTCATAATGGATCGTGTAAGCCAGACAGAGGACGAGACGAGGGAAAATTGCATTCTAATGAAAAGCGTTTAAGACAAAATCAACAACGGAATTGGCCAAAAAATGCAAACAAGTCCAGAGAGCCAGGGAGCGGCAGGTGCGCCCGGAACGCCTGGGATGGATGCCATGGTTGCAATGGTTTGTTAGCGGATTGATGCCTTTTTTCCCCTGGATTTTGGTGGGGCGCACTATGGCACTATGCCTTTTAGGGGTGGGCTTAGGGGTCTGCTCTGCGGCTGGCCGTGTGTGTGCATTGTTTTAGGTTCTGCAGCAGCGACTGCGGCCGAGTGAATCAATAGGTTCGTTGCAAATTCCACCGAGTGCTAAAGTGGTCGATTTCTAAATACCTTGTCTCTAATCTGTTATTTCCTAAATAAATATTTCCTAAAAATAAAAAGGTTCTTTCCCTTGCTGTAGAAAAATTCCTATTTAGTCATAAATAATTTTATTATTTTATTTACTGACCTAGCAATCTTTAGAGGCTCTTTGATTGATTGATTTTAATTGTCTAAAATTGTAGTTTTTATATATCATTGGTTCCATTCAAAGGGTATTCGCACTGTTGAGTCCCAGAAAGCAGAAACCACGAACATTCCCCTCTCGATGAAATGGCTCAAAGTGCGCTCTATTTGGCAACAACAATGGGCGCTCGGGGAGCTCGGCGAGTGAAAAATGTGCGGAGAATGGATGGCGGGATGGCTTGTTAAGCCCTGTAAGTGGAGCACCCAGAGCAGGGCAGAGTGAGTGAGAGAGAGAGCCCGAACTCTCGCTTCGTTTCAATCAATTAAGCGCCAATAATTAATTCAATTGATTTCATTTCAACCGGGATCGGCCAGGCACCAAGGCAGCCCATGGACCCAGCACAAAAAGCCTGCCTCCCCCAAAAGCGCCACAATGTCGCGTTTTAAGGGTGTGGGGGTGAGGGGGTGAGGGAAAAATTATCAGGAAGGAAGGCAGGACGAAAAGGGAGCCAGCTGCCAGCTGCTGTGTGTGTGTGTACGTCTAAGGCCATTTGAATCTCGAGCGCCATTAATTCATTTTAAAATTTATGGCTTACAAATTGGCGTCGCTCATTGGGAAAGCTGGGAAAGTTGGGAGCTGATTTTGTGGGGCGCATGTACTATTAATAAATAAATTATATTATATACCCTTCCTACCCCACACATGCCGGGATGTGACTCAATATATATACGAACATTCGGGTGGCTCAAGCTGCTTGGGCTTTGCTTAGACAACACTGCGTATGAGTAATAAGTACGTCTTTTACCCCACTGTACGTCTGTATGTTTGTACGAGTATATATAAAAATATTTATATAAATTATTGCAGATTTATTTTTGGGCCTTTTGCGGTAATTTAATGGCTTCGACAGCTGGGAGCTGGAAGCTGGAAGCTGGAAGCTGGAAGCTGAAAGCTGAGTAAAAAAAGGCCCGAGGCTAAAAGGGACTTAACTGAATTGAGATGGAATAAATTAAGAAGGAATAGAAATTGTTTCACAAAATATACCAACTAAATCACACCAGTAAAGTCTTGCCATTTGTTCTACATACTTGTCAGCATTTAATATGATATAATTTTTTATGCTGAAATCTTTGGCCAACGTTCATAAGCTCATAACTCATAAATTCCCCTCTCCTCTTCCCGTTGCAGGTAAATTCCAAGAGCAGCCGAGAGAGCGGCCAAGAGCAGCAGACTCTCCACTCGAGACTTTTGTTGAATGTAAGCCAAAAATCCATTTACATAATAAGATGCCAGGACTGCGAGCAAAACAAACATGGACACTGAACTCGCTACGACTAATGCCACATAAGTCATGCATATGTGACTCACTGGGTCTCCATCTCTCTCTGTCTTTCCGTCTTCCATCCCTTTCGCAGTGCGGAGTTTGGCAAGAAAATTAACAAAACATAAATCGTGCCAAGGCACTTTGCATGATAGAGAAAGACAGCAGCAGCAGTGCCCCGGAAAGGGCCATATTTTCTCTAGCCAGTTGCTAAGTTTTATTCGAATGCAAAAAATTGGGGCTTAAAGTTTGGCAAAATCTACAAAGGGAGTTTTATGGGAATAAATAGAGCGTAAAATGTTATCTCAAAGGCCCAATTTAAGTACTATAAATTCTTGTTTTTAAATATTAATATACAATATATATAGCCCGAACTTTTTGCAATAATCAACCAGAAAAGCCCTGATCTGGGTAAATATTTACACAAGCTCGAAACGAGCCTCACCAACTTCAGCTGGCTTCCATCCTTCATTCGAACTGGAAACTTCGACTCTCAGACGCAGCCATTACTCTTCGTTCCCAAAACTCCCCCCTTTGGCCACACACTTGAGCCCCCTCCTGGCACTTTAAAAAGAAGCGGCAGTGGGAAAAAATTCACACTATAAAATCATAAATTACGCCATTTAAGTGGGTCAAATGGAGGCATTTGTGCGGAAGACACCCCGCCAAGGGGTTTTCCAGGGGCTGCAGGACCAAGAGGATACAACGACTGCGGCGTTTTCCATGTTACTGGGTCACTGCAGGCACACACAAATTGCGGTGAGAGGGGGGGCAGTGTGTGGGGTTCTCGATATAAATGAGCAATGTTAGGCCCAACCCTCCCCTTCGACGGCCATGTTGTTGTTAAGTAAAAGAAGCCGCAATAAAACAAACGAAAAATGGAAAGCGAAATGGAAAATGGGAAATGGAAAACCGAACGCGGACACTGACGACGTCATCGTCAATTGTTTGTTGTCGTCGTCGCTCGTTCGTTCGTTGTTATTGTTACTGCCGCAGTGGCAATTATTGCAAAACAAGAAGGCTGGTTGTCCCCAGCCCTCCATTTTCCATACCATTTTCCATACCATTTCCCATTTCCCCCCCGCACGGCCCTGCCTGCATCGACCTTGTCAGCATTTTTCGTCTTCTTCGTCTGCTGCAGTCACGTTGACAATTTTTCCAATTGCAGTTTTCCCTGCCAGCGGCAAAAACTTCGCCTTCAGCCGTAATCAGTTAACGGAGGGCGGCCACCGAGGGGAAATGGGGAAATGGAAAAATGGAACGGAATATGGTATGGTTCGTAAAAAAAAATATGATCACCGAGCGAGCACCCAGAGAGACCTAATCAATAATGCCTTCAATGTTTGCTCGAGTTCTTTATTCCGGATACCCTGACATAGGTTATGGAGATTAAATCAGAAAATTCTTTAAAATATTCTACAATTCTACAAGCTAAAAATATAAATATTAAACTATTAGCTTGGAGGGTTCATTGAATAAATGCCATGCCATCACTAAAAGCACTCAAAAATGGTTCCAATTTCCAAAAGTAATTTAAGAACATAAATAATTTTCTAGTAATTTAGAAATTTCTCTATTTATTCTAATGAAGTCAAGCCCACATAGTTCAGAAGGTTACAAACCAAATTAAATGGATTTTAGGTAATTCTAACTAATATTTAAATACTTTAAAATTCATTTATGGTGACAATAACTGTACCCTAAAATATCCAAATGAGTTCCCAGAGTATTTGTGACTTCAGTTTTCTTGTTTATTTATTTTCCGAGTGCACACTTGGCTGCCGCAGCTGGAATTTCATTAGCCCCAGTCGAGGCGAGGCGAGGCATGGCAAAATCCGGCCAAAAGAAAAAATGAAGTCGGGCTGTGGCCCCCATGTCCCTTCCTTCGTGTGTCACATGTCACGGCTGACTAAAGGGAGTTGCGAGCGAGTGCCGAGGTTATGGGTTATGTGTCGCCGGATTTACATTATTTCTCCCAGTGATTTCCCCCTGCCGCCGCAGCGCCCTTGACCCCAATTGATGGTAATTTCAGCTCACTTTTTCCCATCGCCCATCGCCATTTTCCCCTATTTCCTTTTTTTTGTTTTGATGAGCCAGTGTTCCATTTGGTGGAAGTCTGACAGGATTTGCATGCCACGGGGGCTAAACATATACTATATATATAGATAAATAAGGCCTATCGATCTGAAGGCAAAGTCTCTGGGCATGAAGGAGCTGAGAGAGGCAGACCCTTGGAAATTTAAAATTGTAAATTAGCTGAATAATAGGATGTATAGGAGAGTTATACACTTTACTCGCTCTTTGAGTTAGAATTCCCATTGAAAACTATTTATATTATATTATATTAGTTATACCTTGTCTTACCTTACCTTATATTTCCACGGAATTATTTTCTTTTAACAGCTCAAAGAATTTTTGTTTTGAGATTTAAATATCTAATATATTATGGGTAATTTCCCATTTTCTATAATATTTTGACTCCCTTATCGTCCTATTAAAGCACTGCCATTATCCTGGAATTTATTTCCGCTTTTATTGAGTACAGTCAAGTGTGTTTAATTTGTTTAGAATCGTTTAATGTGGCTTAAATTTCGCATCGACCTATCCTATCCGCCATCTCTGTCTAACTATGCAAATGCAAATGATATATGCTCCCGCTGGTGTGTGTGTGTGTGTGTGTTTGGCCATATATAAGACCGATATCTGGCTCACTAATCTCAGATACAAACAATATATTCAAAAAGCGACCTAGATCCTTGCCTAACGCTCGCACAACAACAAGGATGGCGATAATAATAACAATGCTGGGCGAGAGCAGAGCGAAAGAGAGGGGCAACAAGGAAGCGGGCTAGTAGAAAGAGACGGACTGCTCCCTCTTCCGCACAACTTGAAATATTTCAGAAATTACACTCGAAATGAAATGTGTGTGGCCAGCAATTGTTTGCTTCACTCTCCATTTTCGGCTTTTTGTTTTTCCGTAAAGAGGGCAAAGCTACAAAAAAAAAAAACCCAAAAAGAAAACGCCGGAAAATGTCAGTGCATAGTGCAGACTGCAGACTGAAAGGGGGATAAGTGGGCGGAAGTGGGCATGGCTCAGAGAACGTGACACACAATTTTTGGAAGCCCCCCTTAAAGAAATAAAGACCGACAACTGGCTTACTTTTAACTCAACTTCTAGCTGATAATGGAAAGGGTTTCTTCAGGGAAACTAAGACTGATTTAAGCCCAGACACATATAGTATTCGAAGTGCTCAGTTTTAAGTTCCCGGTTCCCAGTTCCCCACTTACACACCAGTCAGCAGTCCTCAGCTCCTTTCAATCGAGATAATGACTACCATTCAGCCCCAAAATAAACTCCATTGCCATAATTTGGCCACTTGAAACCGCGATGGGTCTGAGTGAGAACATTAAATTAATTTAAGTGGCTCACTCGCTCACATCCAAACAATTGTCAGTGCATTAATGCCAAGTAGCGTGGCAAGATGGCGACGATGGCAACGATGGCGACGATGGCAGACAGGAAGCGGATGCGGAAATGGTTCAAGTCTCGACTGGAGCCCATTCCCATTTGGGGTCCCTTTTTTGGTTGTGGACTTGCAATTGTATTTACACAAAAAAGGAGAGGAAAAAAAAAGAAAACAGAAGCATAAAATCAAATTACAAACTAATATTACTCACAGTGCGTTTACTTTTCCGTATCGTTAGTTTTCACTGTCAATTGACAAAAGAACAAAGATGAAATGGTATTTTTTTTGGGGGGCAATATGTGTGTGTGTGTTCGAGGGGTGTTGAGGGGTTAGAAACTGCAGCAGTGGCGGAAATATAAAGCAAGACAAAAGGAGCGAAAATACACAAAGGACAAAGACGGCAGCCAGGGCCGGGGGGATATGTTTGCCAGGGGGCCGCAGAGGGGGGGCATCAAACAATGCCAGAAATAATGTTACGAAAATTGTGTCGACGTCATCGATACGCAAAAATGACGTGGAAACCTCGAAAAACAACAAACACGGTCGGTTTGTCGGTTTATTGGAAAGGGAAAAGGGAGGCTTATGTATATATAAAATATATATAAAATATGTTAAATAGGGTGGCATATGCACAGGCTACTGCAAAGGCAGTAGTGCGGTTCCATTTGATAAAGTTTTGATTGCCGAGAAATAACCAAAGTTAATTTAATTAATTTTCAAATAACAACTAATTTTGTAAAGGCCTTAAAATTAGGCATTTGGTTTGATTTTTCCTATTGTTTTAATAGAATTTAATAGCTTATTTGTAACTAGCTTATTATCATTCCTTGCTTTCCCAGCATATCCAAGAGATTGGCCTTGTAGCTTTTGCCATCGTTTCCGCATAGCTTGTTTCTTGCATGTTCGTTTGTTGTTCCTTCACACACACACACTCACACACACACACAGGGGCAAAATCAGTTTATATAGCCATGTGTACATTATGGAATCGGGGCCGGCAGGCATCAAAAAATCACGTATACGTCAGCGTGGCCCGCGGGCCGTCGCGCGGCGGCCGGCGGCTGAAGTCGTTGAGGCTTATCTGCTTTTCTGCTTTTCTGGTTGTTGCTATTGTTGTTCGTTGTTCCATAATCGCGAGCGCCATAAAAAACGCATTGTTTATGCGACGTAATTGGACACCATCGAGGCAGGGCAGGCAGCAACCCCAAAAACCCGCCCCAGAGCAACCCCATTTGGCATTTGGTCATCATCGGATCTTCGGTACGACCATTTTCAATGCCATTAAAAGCGGCTATTGAGCGCGTGGCCATACGAAAAAGGGAGTGCCACGCCCCACGCCCATCCCCTGGAGACGGACCATCGGCCCATCAGCCCCTCGGCCCTCTTATCCCTACGCCCATGTCCAGTGCCCGCTGTGCTGGCTGCCCCCCAGGAGCTTTGCACGCTTGTTGTGCGCTAATCCTTCGCGTATTTTATGCTGTTCACTTGGCTTGGCAAATGTCCCAAAAACCAAAAAACCCAGAAAACCCAAAAACCAACGCACAACGCACACAAAAAAGTGAAACATCCCCGAGAGTCCGACAATTTCTAGCCTGACCTGAACAACAATAAACAACGGCAGGGAATAAAACTTTGCAGGACGACAACAAAACAGGAAGAGGACAAGTGAAATCAAAAATAACGAATCACACTTTCGGTGGGCAAACAGTGCGTTTCAATTTAGGTAAAAATAAATAAAGACATCTGAAGAACATTCAAGGAACACGAGTATAAATAAATAAATTTACTAAATATTTAAAAGAATGTTTGAAGAAAAGGATTTGGATGTTGTTAAAATATTACAGATACAAAGTGGTGATTCAAAAGGAGTTTTTTGATGTAAAAAAATATTATTTCCAGGAACTCGTAATGTTCCCTTAGTTATTACCAATATATTTTATTTTTCATATTAATTATTAAATTTGACAGATTTTTAAAGAACTTCCATTGAATTGAAACCTTTGATAAGTTTTAAGTAAGTTGGATAAGTATTATTCAATTTTACTTACTTTTCGAAATATAAATATTATAATTACCAATTAATAATTGACAATTTTTAGCAATTAAAAATAAATTTGCAGTGATAAATAATTACCTAAACAAAAGCCCCCAAAAAGTTTAGACTTTATCAAGCGTACAAAATGTAGCAGAACTCATTGTATTCAACTGGCATTGCCATTGGCATTAAAACTCTAGTTTCAAGACCCATAAGTCCCCTATTTTGGCACAATTATTTCCATTTTCCGCCTGGCTTAATGCTGCCGAAACGCACTGCATTCCGGCAGCCCATCTCTGGCCGGGGAAAAGATCCATCTACAATTTCGGTTTCAGTTTCGGCTTATGTAAATAGCTTATCAAACCGGGCCGGCGGTGGCTGCGGGCGGGAGCGAGAGGGCGACTGTTTGCCGGAGAGCGAGATAGACAACTTGGCAAACAAGTTTTGAAGCGATTTTCGCTTTAGTTTATGTTGGCACATAATTTCTTCTTCCTCTCGCCTGCTCCGGACTCTTCTGGCGTTCGTTTTTTTTCTCCTCCTTTTTTTTTTTGATCTGTTTTTTGCATAATTTTTCGTTTTTGGCAAATATTTTGCCAGGCAGCCAAACTTTTTGGCCACACACACTCACACACTGAGGCTCACACACACGCACAGGACTCGTCGAAATTTCAAATTAAAATTCTGCAAAGTTTGCCTTGTTCGCATGTGTGTGTGTTTGGGCAAACACTGCGCATAATTTTGCTCAAATCTTTGACAAATATTTTCACATGCTAATTTCACGTGAGAGCGGCCCAAATACCAAAAAGGCACACGAAACTTTGTTTGCTCTGCCCCTGCTCCTGCTCGAGTCCTTGGACCACGGTGGCGTCCAAATGGACCAAAGGATTTATTGTTGCATAATCAAATTCCTGGAGATAAAACAAGCCAAGAAAATTGTCAGCGTTCCTCAAGTTTTAACGCAACGAGTATCTGGAGCATTTTTGGTGGGGCGAGAAGGAGCGGAGGCGTGGCCTGAACTATTCCCAAAGTTGGCAAGAAAATAGCTTAGATACTTGGTCCTGGGAAATGCCCCAATAGAGCTCAGAAATTAAGTACTAAGCAAATGAAACCGAAGCCGAAGAAAATTGAACATTTCAAAAATCGTTTAACGCGGGGCAGTTAAGTACAGTGAGCTCCAGGATAAAGATAAAAGTGGAAGAACATATATATGGAGTTTATAAATAATTATAATTATAAACCTTAAATGCTTTTTTATTCTAAATTTTTTAAAAGAGAATTTTGAATCAGTAAATCCATTTTAATTGAATTTTGCTCGTCGTTTTTAATGAATGTATCCTAAAAATTAAATAAATGTAAAGTACTGTGGAAATAAATCAGGGAGACTGGGATTTATTTCAATTTATCCACCATGACTGCCTTCCTGTTGGCCGCAAAGGAAAACCCTTTAAAGCTTCTGGCCAAATTCCCATTTCCCGTTGCGCGGCTGTAATTACAGCACGCACACACCTTGGGGTTCTTGGGGTTTTCCACGGGCTTTTCCGGGGGCTGGGCAGGGGTAGGGTAGCACTGAAACTTGTCTATATTTCACTGGCTTCGACTGGCATTAAAACTGGGCCAGAAGCATTCCTTGAGCCCGGCAGCAAATTACACGAAACCCCCGTCTGTTTTCCCACCTAAAATGCTCCCGCCCCAACGTAGTTAAAAAACTTTTCGTTTGCAATTTTTCTTGAGCTGGCAGAGCCATTATTTCTGGCATTTAACCCCCGCGCAACACCCGCTGGGCGTTAACCCCCAAACGCCAGAGTGCAAGTGTGCAGTGTGCAGTGTGCAGTGTGCAACGTGCAGCGTCAACCGAAAAACTCTTTCAATTCCACAAGTCGAGGGTAAATTTAAATGCGGCTTCGTCTGCTCTTTTTTTTGCTCATTTTTTGGGTTTTTTTTGGGTTTTTTTTTTGGGACTTTGCACTATTTTTTCCCTTTGCTGCACTTTTATTCGGGGGCTGAGTGAGTGTGGAAAGTTGCCTTATTGAGCCACCCAAACTTCTGCAGCAGCTTCCGCACCAAAAAGGGAACACAAAAATGTGGCAAGAAAAAACATCTGTCAGGGTTAAAACCTTGTCTTGTCTCTGGAAAAAAAAATAAAGGGGTTTAAGTCGCCCCACAGAGAGAAAGCTGACAAATCTAAAGGAATTGGCCGGCAAACTTTGGGATTTGTGTCAGCAAAGAGAGTTTTCCTCCCAGTCTCAGTCTCAGTCTCACTCGAATTTGTGTTTAATTTTTGCTTTCAAAAACACGACTTGTCGCAGAACGCATCAATCACCGGACAGAGATTGATGTGTGTTCCCTCCTTTAATTAGCCTGAAGAGAAGAGAGGGGGACAGCAAGTAAGAGGCAGAAATCAAATCCTGGGCCAAAGGAGCCAAGTCATTCTCGATTGCCAGGGCAATTCTATTACCAATAATTGAAACTTAAGCATGCCATTAGCCTTTGCTTTAGTTGGCTCCCAGGACACATAAACACACGCACATATTAATGGGTATCCCTCCTCACACTCATCCGTATCCTCATCGTCCTGCTAAAAGGGGAGAAAAAGGGCGGCAAAAAGTTAAAGCCCAGACAGACATTAGCATGTATTTTTATCATTTATATGCATGGCAGGCACATGAAAGTCATCTTTATTTTATATACCCAACTTGCCGGGCGCAGGAGATGGGGAAAGTTATGCGGCGAAATAAAACCGGAATGGCATTTGCCGGAATACCCTTCGAGAGATATTTCGATTTGGCCAGGAATTTGAATTCTTCGAGTTGCTAAACGATTGTGCGGTGGCAAAAAAACGTGAATCCAACTGAGCTGGGTTGAGAGCAGGAAAAAGAAACTCAAGCATTGTCTAAATAAATTTTGGTTCAATTAATTCATTTAAAATGGCCATTGTTAAGGGGAAATCTAATTTAAATAAACTTAAGCAAGTGTCAATTTATGTATATTGAAATGATAGCTACTGAAAGAAATTAAATACTCTTAAGCATCATCCTTTGTATTATATATCAAATAATCCAGACAAAAGGTCCTTTTAACTCAATGAACATAATTTTGTTAATACCAATATCTTTTAACATTATTTTATATATTTTTCCATGAGCCAATCTCCCTCTTAACCCAACTTATATACCTCGCTTAAGGTCAGGGTATCGAAACTGCAGTTTATTAGGTGAGAGGAGGGACGACGAGTGAGTGAGGTCCTGGAGTGAAGCCCGGCGAGTGGAGTCCTCTGAGTTACGACCGTTGCGACAATAAACCGGCGCTCTCCGCCGTCGTGACGTAATAGATTTTACGCGCCCATAAACATTCATAAAACATTCTTGACCGTAACTCACATAATCGTGTAATCTTGTTGCACACTGGGTTTTGTGTTTCATTAAATAATTCATTTAATTTGATTTCAGTTTTGCTCTCTCTCTCCGCCCGTTATTTCTTTTTTATTTGCGCTTGGCAAATCGATTAGGAATTCACATGGGTTGCCAGGGGGAGTCCAGTGGCTTTTATATCCAATCCTCCTATCGGAATTTATTTGGCAGCGCTTGCGATGGAAATTCACTCTGGATGAGTCCAGCATGAGTAACACTCGCTTATGCCCCACCTACGGGAAATCACATAGCTTCAGTGCACTGGCAAAAATGTTAGAAATTAATTGGATGGTGGTTTCCCCTAAAGGTTGAAAAATTCACCTTTTTTATCACATTTTTTTCGAGTGTATATTGCACCTATAGCGCTTACATTCTATACCAATGTGTATATATAACATGAGGGGAGCTATCTGTTTGCTCGCCTCCAAATGGCTATTTGGTTCTCGTTTGTTTTCCGCTTGGCTTGCTTTTGTTGCCTTGAATAACTTAAAACTGATTTAGTTGTTTTGGGATTTGCAATATTTTTATGGACTTTTGTGCACGCTTGCTGGCAGCTTGCTGCTTCTGCTTTTTTGCTTTTTGCTGTAACTGCACAACGGGGGAGTGGCTCTAATCGGTTATTAGACCGATCCATTTAACTTGGATATTCTGTGCTTGCTAGGTATATCTTTTTGATGGACTTTGGTGGAGCCAACTTGTTGGTTCATCGATTAAGTCGCTTTCCCCGTATTTTTCCCAGCGTTTTCGAGCACTTTCCCCAGGCTTTTCTCTCGTTTTTTGTTGGCTCACCTTGCTGACTAGTTTTTTCGAGTGGTTTCTCGTCGATCTCGATTAGCCCTCGTCGCTGGGCAATTGACATTGAATTGATTAAGCCATAACGGTGAGTAGCTATGGCCCCCTCAGCCTCCAAGCCCTTCGCACTCAACCCTGGCTTCTTCACCCCTTTGTCTGTGCTTTGTCACCACCCTCTTGATTCTTCGATTGTTAATTAAGTTTGTCATCGCTCTTCGTTTGCATACGAAGGTCGTTTCTTAATTAGAAAAAAAAGGGCCAGCAGCCCTCGTGTGTGCGTTGAATTTTTTGTTCTTTTCTGTTGTTTTACGAGTATGAGCGAGGCCAACGTTTCGTTAGCATATTTTCCTAGATTTTCCCAACCCAAGGGTTTTTCCAGCATCAGCATCAGCAGCTTGCATGCTTGAGGTGAACACTAGACGAACATCAATCAATTGGCAAACTTGTCTCAAGGTAGAGGTTCCACCTTGATCTCGCCTTGGCCCGAAAGGGGAAGCTGCTGCTGCTGCTGCTGCTGCTGGATTTTCCTCTGTCCAGTCAGCAGAAATTTTCTTTTGATGTCGCTGCAGAAAATGCGATGAGAGAAGGGGCTAGGAACGTGTTTATCTAGTCGCAGGCCCGGTCTAATCAGCTGATGATGACGCTGAGCGATGGGGACGGGGACGGGTCCTCCTAACCTCCTCCTAACCCATTGTCCTGTCCGCTCGGTGTTGATTTAACCCGGTCCCCAAACAGCCTTCGATGCCGAAATCCTTGCGGGACACTTTGACTAATTAGTGCGCCAGCGGAAAATGATCAATTTGCATTTCACAGACGCCAATTACTATGGCCTAAATAAACTCGGGGCTGGTGAGGCAGGGACAAACAAAGGCCCTGAGAACCCAAACCCGAAAGGGTTTCAAGAACTTCTGTATACGTTTTTTCCCCTTTTTTTAGTTGGGGCAGGGGCACAACCCAAACAAATCGTAAATGGCTAGGAGAGGAATCAGGTGAGGTCGCACATTTGAAGAAATTGAATTTTCAATTTATGGTTTCACTATCTCTGGCCCTTTTTTCGGTTAACTGCTCGTGTAAGCTAAAAATTTTATCACTTGACAAAAACATAAATTTCTCGTTACCCTTTTGCCCGCGTCCGGCATATGGCACAGGCTCAGGACTGGCACGGGTTCGAGCCCAAGGCATGCGCTGAATTTTATGGCTTTGATGAGGTGAGTGGCGAGCCGAAGAGTAAGGGCAGTCTGCGCCGGGTACTACTTCATATTCAAGTCCCGAAAGGCTAATAAAGCATAATTTAATGAAGCATATATGGCAGACGTTGGCCCAGGACTTCCGCTTTGTGTAAACAATAGTTTATAATTCGCACACACACACACACGTGACCAGCGGCAGAGGCAATAAAAGTGGCCCAGCAAAAGGGTTAAACACGCCGAGACTGAAATGAACAGGGCCAAGGCAGCACCGATTGCGGGGAATACCCTAAAGGGAGGACATTAAATTAAAAATTAAAAACTAATTACGGCCTTTAAGAACTTGCGAAACTTGCGATATTTTCGATGTCGAATTTATCGATATTTTAGTTAAATATCGAAAACAAAACCCCTTTGAAGGGTGCGGCCTTGGGCGGCCTACGGTCTGCACTTGGTTCCCGGGTTCCCGGGTTAAAGGTTTAAAGTGTCCGTCTGAAATATGTTCTCCTGTGCGTGGTGTGTGTGTGTGTGTGCTAGCCGTGTTAGGCGTGTGTGGCTGTGTGTGTTAGCCGACTGTCGCTCGCTTGAGCACGCCTACGTGCCTAAATAACGGCGTTGGCGGGGGCTGACAGGGGGGTACAGGTCGGTAAGGGAGCAGAAGGACAGCCTCCTGAATAGGCCGCAAAAGGTCGTGATAAGGCTAGCAGCGGCAGCAGCCAGGTGAATGAAATGAGGGCCCCGAGATGAGTGCCAGAATTGAAAAGCCTCCGAAGAGGGAAGAGAGCCTGGCTAAATCCTGGGAAAAACACTGGGAAAATCCAGCAAAAAAAAAACGGTAAGGGGGGCCCGGCACCACTGACCGACCGACCACTTTGCATTAAGTATGATTGCACTTGGTCGAGATCTGGCAATTATAGATATGCAATGTGAATGTGCCTGCCACATGCTAATTACTGTGATGGGGATTATGGGACAAAAAAATAGTAGGAAGGATAAGGAGGAGGTTCGGATGAACCATTTTCAGGAAATATACCTAGCCAGAACCTCTGCAGCCATTAAAGGCGATTTAGTAAGCCAGACTTTTAACGTAAGCCCTAGAAAATATACAGTTTACATTTAAAATATTCATTTACTTGGTACGTTCCACTTGATCGTTGCCAGATTATCTCCTTAACTTCTCCTGAGAAACTCCAGGGGCCAAAACCTATTTAAAGTCCACCTTAAAGGACACTGCAAAATTCCCCATTCATTTCGCTGTCATCATGATCTCGCTGCCCCATTTCTTCCCCCTTCCCGGTGGACATTCGCTCGGGCGAAGGTCCCGAGCTAACCCAATCTGTCCGATGTCACCTGCCGCCGAAAAAAAAAGAAAACAAAAGCGCAAAAAAAGGTAAAAATCCACTCAGCCCCCAATCGTTTTTTCTTGCGGCATTTAATTTTCCCACACATGGGAAGGAGAGAGGCGGCGGGCCAGGGTCGGGTCTGAGAGGTCCGATCAAACGTGGTCATAAAAAGCAGAAGGGAAAATGTCCCAAAAAAAAAAAAAATGAAAAGGGGGAACCCCACACACACACACACTGACTCGTACAAGCCGCAAAACGAGCAGTGACACAATATGCTAAAGCCATCCCCTTTTCTCATCTTTTTTGGGCCCCAACCCTGTGCCATTCCTGACCAGTCTGCCCTTTACATTTTAAATTTTATTATTTTTTATCGCTGCGCACATTTTTCGGCACTCTTTTCGGTTGGGCTCCTTGACTTTCGCGTGTCCTGCGGCTCTGCTTATTATTCTTAAGCTGAACTTTTTTCGAAATTGGTCAAAAGAATTTAATTTTAATTACAGAGTTGATATTTCTAAAGATTACTTAGAGTGATACATTTCTAGTACTAAATATTATTACATTACTGATGCCGTATTTATGTTTTCTAATTTTTTATTTCCGTATTAAGTGCAGAGCATCCTTGGCGCTGCCTCAAATAGAAATGGTTCGGCTTTCGGTCTTATTCTCTGGCCTTATGGAAGGGAAACCTAACCCTTTCTCACTCGACTGCCTGAAAACAGCAAAATATGCTTTTTTCAGCCAACACCTTTGGAGGCACATTTGCCACCCCTTTTACGCAGGTTTATTGCCGCCTTTTGTCTTTGGGTCCTTCGGTTATGTCCTTTAGTTTCGCTTTCTTTCTTCGTCTCTTGTTTTTTCTGCCTTCCATCTTTATTTTTTTTTGGCTTTATCGGACACCTTTTCGACTTCCTGGCCACATTGTGTTGATTTTTGCAAGGAGATTCCTAGCCAGCCTCGCCTCGCCCCGCTCTCTTTCACCTTCTGTTTGAGTTTCTCACGTGGTGTTGACAGGTAACTCAGATTACCTGAGAAAGTTAAACAACTCGAATAAATTCATGCATGAGTGTGCGCAAGGGGGTGGGTGTAAAGGGTGTAATATTTACTTAATTCTTTTCGGGGGTGATACTTTGATCAACAGTTTTTTTTGGCCACTCCATGGATGTGGATGGAGGTCATGAAAGCAAATTGAAAGCAAACTTATTGATTAACTGGTTGCTTTTCGGGGTAATTAAAATTTGTCACGATTAAGAGGAGTTAATTAAAGAATTGTGAGTATTATATTGGATAAGTTAGCGCAGATATCATAATCTTAATCTTAATCTTATATCATAATCTTAAATCTTAAAAATACCTGAAAAACAAATGCGAATAATTTAACGTTGACTTAAATATCTAATATAATCAGGAAAAGACTTTATTTCATTTAAATACCTAATTTTTATTGCTTTTACAGAAAACTATTTATTTTATCTGTTAACTGATCCTTTATTTATTGGTTATCTATTTTATTTCTTAAGATTTTGTTTTTAAAACAAGTGTCAAGCTATAACTTCTATCACTTTAATTAAACTAAGGCCTTACGAATTCATTTAAGTAAATATTTTAATTTTTTAATATTTATTTAGATGTTTTTAAAATTATACACTTATTTATAAAACAAGTTATTCCATTATTTTGCCTTCATTCCGTTCTTTAATCGCCATAACCTTTAATCATAGAGTAAGCTCAGCCTCTGATTGCAATTTTATTTGATGAAAACCCGCTGGAAATGTGCAGCAAAAGGGCAGGGCAATATCCCGGAAACTCAATCTGTTTTGCATATTGAATCAATAATGGATTGGAGCGGAGATGCAACAGAAGATGACCACCTGCCATCGCCTTCGATCGTCCTGCTCTGCGTCCTTTCCATTTCCATTTGCGGTGCCTGCAGCTTTTTATGGATAATCGATGCTTAAAGTCGAGACGCACTCAAAGGAAGGAATGCGCGGGTGGAAAATCGAGGAATGAAGAAGAGCAGGGGAAAAACCTAACGACAGCTTAATCCTTTTAAAACTGAGACCACATAAAAGCTGCAGAGACAACAACAACAGCGGCAAAAAGAGAAATAAACCGCAAAGCAGCAGCCAGAAGCGAGAAAAAAGCGAGAAGGAAAGGCGAGGAAAAGCAAAGAAAAGCAGAGAAAAGCGAAGAAATCGACGACGATGGATGATGGGCGATGAGAACAATAAGGTGCTCGAGAGGATGCCCACGGATTGGGCCACCCGCCGCCTTTAACGTCCCAAGGCAAAGAGTTGAAGCGGCAGCGTGACACAATAAAGACAACCCACGACAAAGGCTGGGTGTAATAACTATAAAAATAAACCGATGCTCGACAAAAAAAGCTGAAAAAAATAGGCAAAAACGAAACCGAATCCGAAGCCGAAGCCAAACCCGAGGCGAGACACACACACACCTAGAGAGGCGATTAAGGATCCAGGAAATAGAGGCGAAAAACCGGGGTTATATCTCCCTAGGCTCCGAATATTACTCGCACCTCGGCTAGCCCCATTTTGTCAACGAATTTGTTTAACTTTCCCAGGAAAACAAATCTCTCTCACTCTCTAACCCTTGAGATTTTCGCGAATTTTGAATTTAAGACAGGACAATGGGGGTCCTGAAAGCTGAGCCGGTGTTAAGCGGCAATAAAATCATAAATCTGTTTGGTATTATAGAAATTGTAAGCCTTAGGTAAAGTAGAAATTTGATATTTTTGATGCTTTCCATTTTCTCAAAACTAAGAAATCTTATTAGAAAGCTTTTAAGACAACGGGCTGCACTTAATTCAAAGTAACTACAACTGGAAATATCCAGCACATTTCCTTTTAATTAAATTGTGATAGAATTCGAAGACTTCGAGCACGTGATACATGACCTAATTCCAAGGCTTTCCTTTATTTATTTTCCTTTGTCTCAAATTAGATTTAAAAGATGCCGAGCAGGGGCGAAAAGTCCTTTGTAACTTATTTGTTTTCCGGGCGACCATTAAATATTGAGCAACACTTAAAGTGCAGCAGCTCCCAGTCGATTCCCCGATTTCCCCCTGATTTTTCCCCTGATTTTCCGAAGTTCCTGGGCCATAAAGCGTAGCAAATTTGTTGCTCTTAAGATGCTCATAATCGGTTTGGCCAGGATACAACAGCCAGCACACACACGCACTGGCCTGCTGGCTTGGTACGCTTTATGGGCTTAAAGCTGTTCTGGCCAAAAATTTCCACCTAAATTGATTATTACACTGGGCGAGCGGGGGGCTGGCTAGTAGTGATGGAGAAACTTTGTAAATTTCAACACGTACACAAATCCCATAACAAAGCCTTTTAATGGCTGCCAGGAAAAACTAACAAACCACATTAGCGATTGGATTGGGTTGGGCTCGGAGCTCGCAGCTCGGGGCCTGGGGATCCCCGTTCGGGGAACTTTAACTAAAGTTGCCAGGCATATTTGTTGAGATTTGCCACGCACAACAGGAAGACATAACACACATCCTGCCGGCAGACAAATCTAATAATAAATCCAGGACACTTAACGCCTTGGCCGCAGCAACCATGACCCACAAACTAGCTGAGGGATTGCCGGAATGTCCTGGCAGAGGTCTTAGGAACGGGTGGTGTTGCTGTTGTGGCTGAGCTGGCTGGGCTGGGGGCTGGGGGGAAATTGGAGTTCAGGAAGTTATGGGGGATTTCCCCGAGCCAAGGACGAGGACGAGGGATGCAAATCGCCGAAAGCCCAACGAAGCGTCAAGGCGTGCAAAGCGCTCCTTCGCCAAAAAGGCGAAGAAGGGGTCAGGGCTCCCAAGTGGCAAAAGCGGGTGGATAACGCAGGAAATCAAGGATAGTACCACAAATCCATAGCACCCATTTTCGGGGGATTTCTTTTCCAAGCCAGCACACTTTCCTTGGCTTATTTCGCTTCAATTGACTGCCAGATAAACTAGGCAACGGATCAAGTTGTTAACACAATTTCAGGCCATCGAATTTGCATATAAGATCGGGGGAAAACTACAATAAACAGGAATATATAAGTTGAAATTACATTTGAATTAATAATAAATAAATTTATTACCTTTGCAAATTTATTTAGAAAATAATTAAAGAATTCAAATTAAAAAGTAAGGGCATCTGCAAGTCCACTTCTATGTCCTCTCTGGATTTTCGGTAATTTAATTGAGCTTGCGGTCACAGCGCCGAGGAATCATGGCAAATTACTTGATTCTGATTTGATTTGTCCGGATAACAACTCGCCCCACTTTCCGGGGATTTTCCCATTCCCCCCCCCGACAGCCAGGAGATGATTTTCTTTTGTTTCAAGTGGCTACAAACACTTTCGGCCAGAAGGAGGCGGCGAATCCTTTTTGCCATGGCAATGGATAAATGATTGGCCCGTCCCGCAGGATGATGATGGGATTGCGAACGGCAGTAGGCTGTTGGCTGTTGGCTGATGGGCTTCTGCTCTGATTGCCCAAAACTAATTTGAATTTTATTGATTCGATTCGCGGTCCTTCACTGGATTTCCTCCTTCGCCTTCGCTCCTAATCCCTGGCAAAAGGATTGTGTCCCGAATGCTTTTGATCCGCAATTTCGGGCCTCTCTTCTCGCCTTTTTTGTATTTTTTTTTATTTTTTGTAATATGGCAAATTGTCTTTTAATGTGATAAACGCATATGCTCATTGAAATCGCATTATCGACGCATCACTTGGGGCTCCTTTCCTTCCGCATTTATACCCATTTATATACATTTATACCCCTAAGTGGCTTAAGTCGATTTGACAAATTTCCGTTGACAAAATTGTGTCATTTTCGGCCTAGTTGTGGGCCTCGCTTCGGTGTGTGTGGGCAAGGACTTATGCTAGTTTCGGCCGGATTATCAGGTATTTTGGCTGTGACATGGGCTCTCCACTGCCGGAAAGTCACGAAATTTTAAAGCCCAGCTTAACCCATCGTAAACTTTTTGGCAAACCTCAGATCCGAACCGCCTTAACGCGCGTGACATGGCCAAATACATCGGGAATTGTGGGTATAATCTGTGAAATATTCGGGAATAATTTAAGACTTTAACCGATTGTAAAAAAAATATTGTAGAAAGAATAAGGCTAGACTTAGCGGTACTATCAGCTGTTTTTGCTTCAGATCCAAATCCCAGTTAAGGCCTCAGTCCCAAGACAAAACTCCCCACCCCTCCTGTGTTCTGTGCAAATATACACCGAGTTTTGCGGCTATAATCTCACGAATAATTACACACAGGAGAATGAAATTTGATTAATTCAATATTTGCACTCAGTTTTCCAACGTGCCTTGGCAAAAGTTTCTCCGTCGCCCGTCTCCTCGGCTGTGTGTGTGTGAATTTCCATGTTTGTTTAGCTAATAAATTTTCCGGGAGCAAAAGTAATCAAATAATTGCAGAATACACAGAAACACGCACCCGCCCGCTCCCCGCCCCATGCACACACATGTTTAGGCCATGTTTTATTGCCATTTTATTTCATAAAATTTACGAGCAACAAAAAGTTTGCTACTACCAACAATCCACCAAAAAAAAAAAATCCAAACAGGACACAAAGGAAGTACAAGCTCAGCCAGAGGAAAATATAGTAGAAGTGGAAGCAGTTTGGCAAGAATAATAAAGTTGAACAAAGAAGTACGAGTCTATCAGTCAAAAGTAGCGGAAATCGTGCTTTTTTGGCTGGTAACTTTATATTGATGACGCTGCTTAGGAGCCCCCATCCCCATCCCCAGGAACTCGAATAAAAACCCTAATAATCCTGACAAATCGCGGTTAGTTTTCCGGGAGGACAGACGCGCCAGAGACGGGAAAAGTCAAGCCAAGTGACATTCGCTTTATGATCCGCACTTATTCTCCAAAAATGGAAAGTTCAAGTGGGCCTGCAACATTGTGGGGTTACAGACCTCTTGTAACTCCTAATTGAAGCGCTTCTTGAAACGATTTTTTTAGTGGTAAAGTTTGCTTGTTTTTTGGGGAAATAGAGCGATAATGGATCATGGAAAGCACTAAAAACTAAAACTTAAAACAGAGTAAGCATGCAGATTTAACGATTTGATTATTTTATATGGTTGCTTTTATTGGATAATGTTTGAAAATAAGAAATACAAGAACCGAAAACCGATTATCGATTATACAAAACAAATAACAACACTTAATAACTACAAGTTAATTGTTTTATAAATTAAAATAAATTATACATATCGCTAAAATATCAAGAGATATCGAAAGAACCGGTAATTAAAATATTGTCACCTTTAAGCCGTATTTATTTAAACCCTTCTATTAAATTAGTCAATATCAAGTTAATATTTTGCTTCGTAATAAATAAATAAATGCATCCATTAAACATTCAAGCCATTCTCCCTGCTGTGCTTCGGAAGCTGACAAACAAACCTATTTGCCATTTGTGCACTTAAGTTGATCTTTATTAAATAGACCAACTCACCTACTCAAATATGTATGTGATTTGGCAGAGGGATTCGAGTTATTTCTTTTACAGCCCATTCCCCGGGCAGGCCGTCGTTTTGTGATGTCTGAAATTTCATTTCGTACGACGCGTGCATATCGAATTCGCCTTTTTAGGGTTACATTTAGGGTTGCCTCTCCGTGACAGGGAAAGGGTATGGGTAGGGGCAGGCAAAGGGGAACCACCCACATTGTCACTTTTGTGTGGGTTCTACGTGCGGTTGATTGATGGATTCGCTTGTTTACCCGTCAAGCCGCAACAAGAATGTGTTTTCTGGGCGGAGAAGGCGGGAGAAAGCGGTGAAAAGCGGGCAATATGCGGGAAAGCGGGAAAGCGGTCCGGGGGACAGATTTCAAAATAAGCAATATTCAGCAGTAATCGTGATATATCATATCGCAAACCGTAAGGGAACAGCAGCGGCATGATATGGGTCTTTTTCTGCCTCGATTTCATTTTCCTCGGCGCAACTTGGCTGTGAGTTTTTTTCCCCAGTTTTTATTTTTTTTATTTTCTGACAGTTGCCGCGGGACATTTGCCATTTTGCCGAATAAATTTTAAAGCCAGGCAAATGTAAATTCCGTCTCGGGCTGAGACATAAATCATAGCAATTCATTGCCCTCGACCACGAGCTCCCGGGCAATTGACGCAGAGACAAAGCGCTTCCCGATGTCCTGATGTCCTGATGGGGTTAAATTGGCCAGGAACACGGGGGATTTGCGGAATCGGGCGACAAGCGAGTCCTTAAACAAGGCATCAAGTGACATAAAATGATTGCCTGATGGAGAAGTGTTTTAGTGCAACTTAAAGAAAATTTAAAGTACAGTCTTAGATAAAATAAAACTCCCCCAATGAGTATGAATAAAAATAAATGCTTAAAACT
Source organism: Drosophila tani (assembly GCA_008042535.1). Classification (NCBI taxonomy): domain Eukaryota; kingdom Metazoa; phylum Arthropoda; class Insecta; order Diptera; family Drosophilidae; genus Drosophila; species Drosophila tani. The sequence goes on along the minus strand of VNJO01003800.1, from coordinate 24,980 downwards.
GAGTCAAGAGTCAAGCGCTTCCTCGCCGGCAATGGAAAAAGTTTCCATTTTAAAATGGGAAAAATGGGAAACATGAGAAACTGCTCTTGCTCGCAATCTTTAATAATTTGCACGCGGACACATTCAGAGATGATCTAATAAACTTGCCTGAATGTCTGCGAAATCCCATTTGGAGTGGCTCAGAGTGTCCTTAGCTCGCCTTGCCTTGGCCTCCTCTATCTCACATTTCCATTTCTGTGCGTGTTGCTTGAATCTCATTACAATTGCAAAGGCAAGAAGCCAAAGCCCCGCACTTCTCCTTGAGGCCAAGAATACGCATTTCATTTGCAAGAAGCCAGAGCCCCACTAGCTTCCCCATTTTCTGACCCCGACCGACCCCTTTTCAACCGGCTTTGCTTGGCCCCCCCCTCATGCCGCACGCTCATGGAGCCCAACTAGCCGGGGAAAACTCAGAAAAGCCATCTAAAAGTTAATTACAATTGCCTCAGCCAGCGCTGCTGCAACTTTAACTGCCGCAACGAGTTCGCATTAAGAAGAAACGAGGCGAACGAAAAAAGGAGCACGTGGAAGGCCCCGAAATCGAGGTGAATGGGAGGGGTGATACCCTGGAAATAGGTTGGCAAATTCTACTTGTGAATATTTCTTAAAATAACATACACAACGGGGGATTTTCCTTTGGGATTGGAGAAATTTTAATTATCAAAATTAATACTTGGGAATTCAAATTCCCTCAAATTAACCAAATAAAGAGTTGCGTATTATATTTCCTTGGCCCAAACCGGTGTCTTATAGCCTCAGTATGCTTTCCAGGGTGTCTGCGAGCAAAAGCCCAGCCCAAAATGAAGTTCAAGCCGTAAGCAGTAATATCAGAAGTAACTACGAGTCCCAGTATCTAACTGCTGCAGTTTTCGCTGCCTCGGAGGGGGGCGTATAAATATTAAAAAGAAAATCTGCTACATGGCTACGTGCGACGCATTTCAACGCAGCCTCAGCGCGACCTCAGAGAACTCCCGCTTTTCCTCTTTTCCTCCAACTTTCCCACAAACAACCACACACACACACACTCACTCACAGAGGGAAAAGGATAGAAAGGAGGTAGGGCGTGGGGGAGAGAAAAAAAAATGAAGAGAAATTTACTTTGACATATTTTTGTGCTTAGCAAAGCAAATACTTTCATTATTTTTGCTGTTGGGCACAAAATTTCCCTCCGGCTGTAATCACCCACATCACACATCGAGGAAAAGCGGGAAAAATCGGGGAATCGGGGAAAATGGGACGCTGCATTTGAGTGGCTCAAAACATTCTGCGGTCCACGCCCACAGCTCAGCTCCCGTTTGAGTGGAAAATGATGGAAAAATCGCCCCCGCCCACGCCTCCTTTGCCGAATGACCCAAACGTGGACAGCATCTGTGGGCGGAGGCGTGGCAGCCGCCCACTGTTGTAATTTTCCCAGCCCCAAAACCGAATTCTGTTCTTCATCTTCTTTGCCGCTGATTTCAGATAGGTCACGGATAAGTTGCCGAAAAAAAAGAAAGATGGAAAAATAATAATAAAAAGACGCGAAAAACGCGATTAGAAATTTTCATATTTATCGAATATTTGTGGCGTCATAAACGACAGCAGGCAGTTTAGTGGAATTATTAATCGATGTCCGAGCGTCAGAAAAATTAAATTAAGGATCATAAAATGGCATTAAAAATAATTTAAGGCACCGCAAGCAAACATCCCTGATGGGCTGGAAAATCTATGTAAGGTGAAATATATTTAAGATAATACTTAACAAGTAAGAAAGCTAGAAGGGCGAGCGAAAAAGATGGAAGGTTGCAACTTTAATGTCTAAGAATTCCCAAGTTTAGTTAGTTTTAAATTATATTTTATTCATTGTACTCATTACATTCCTCTCTCTCTCTATTGCAGATCGTTGGGTGTCTATGAGGACAGCTGAAAGTTTGTGGTTTTTTTTTTTGGGGGGGGCGCCTCTACCTGCTCACACACCCACCACGAGGGAGCGAGCGAGACGGCAGCAGAGACAGAGAGAGCAGACAGAGCGACAGAGGCGGCTACAGATGTGTGAGCGGCGGTGAGGAGCGGACTGTGGATCCAAAGGGGCGGCGAAGGACGAAGGTCGCAGGACGCAGAGGACCATGGATTGGACTCGGTGGCAAATGGCCAGAGAGAGAGCTGGCAAGCCAGGATCAGGATCAGTATCAGTGTCAGTCTGGAACAAGCCTGAGACCAGAGTGGAATGGTTGCCCATTTGATTCGTTGCGGTTCTTACACGTAGGTTCAATCAGTCAGTCAACCAACCAGTCAGTCAGTCAGTCAGTCAGTCAGTCAGCCAGTCAGTCAGTCACCCAGTCACTCAGTCAGTCAGTAAATCAATCGTGCAATCAGCGCTCGATTGCCGTTGTCCCTCTCATCAACAGCAACTCAAGTAACTCTCAGATCAACTCAACGTAGCCAGCGATCAAGCCATGCACATTACTGTAAATACCAAATCAAAACTAGTTTCATAAAAATACAATAAACCCGAAACCCAGTAATAAAGATCAACAGCCAAGCAAAAGAAACAAAATCGAAGCAAAACAAATACAAAACATAAATCAAAAGTGCAGTGTTCAGTGTTCAACGACAGTGGAAAAAGATACGGCAGGGCAGCAAATCGAGCGGAGGAAGCCACCAAGGTGAGAGGGCGGCCAAAGGCTGCCCCGCAACGAGGACCAGAGGAGGAACGCCATCTGCTACCGACGACAGCCAGAAAAGCCAGAAAAGCCAGAAAATCCAGAACAACAACCAACAACAACAGCATAACGACCCCAACACTGCCAATGCCATTGCCATTATCAAGAACAACGTTCGTTCATCATCGTTCGTTTAGATTTGACACAAGTGAGTTCCGCTTAACTAGATCATAATCACAGTAAATCTATCGACTATATATATCTCTATCTTTTTTCGAAAATCTCTGGTGGATTTTAAATCTTATGGTGCCTGCTTCTAGGCTGCAAATATATAGGTTTATCATAAAATTAAAAGCCTACAAGTAGGCACCTCTAAGTGACCGATTTCAAATCATCGGAGATTTATCGATATTCTCCATTTATATATCTATCGTTACTTTTAAGTATATCAACTGTAAATATATTCCCCTAAACTTATTACTAGTGATCATTCATTTGAGAGAAAACGGGCGTTATGTGTCTTAGTATTTAAACATTAAACAAATAAAAGAGTGCCAGAAAAATTTAAATTATAAATTTTCAATGTTTTTGAACTGTTTCTAAAGAAATACCAATTAAAATGAAGCCCAAAAGTATGCAACAGAATATTTTATTGCATACTTTTGGACGCCTTTTTAATTGATTTCACAGGCAAAGCTCCTTTTTATATGCCAAAATCAATTTGTTTCTCTTAAAATACTTAAATAAATAAATTGACACGGAGTTAATAGTCCAGACAAGTTGAATCGCCACCAGACAAGAGACTTCTTGGAGGGATCTCAGTGAATTACTCATTAGCACGTTGGACTGATTAGTGAATAGAGATTAGCGCTTAGCGACTAGTGCCAAGTGCCATTAATCAGAGTTGCTTTCGATGAATCACTTAGCCGCGAGGCGCCGCGAATGCGAATGCAGCTGCGAATGCACTCATTAGGCGACGGAGGGCGAGTTGCCATCCATCAATTAGTTGTGCACAATTGCGACGCCCCCCTCAGAAACCGAAATACCCAAATATCCAGGCACCCCGGCACCCAGTAGCCCACCCACTTTGCATACTCGTTTAGGCAGGGGTGCTCCCGCCGCGGCGGGGAACTCCCGCGTGTCCGCTTTCAATCGCAATGGCAATCTGCAATCTGACAAATCAAATCTTGTATGCAAAGCAGCCAAGCACGAGCGACAGCAGAGCGGCAGCAGCAACAGCAACAGCAACACCAGCCAAGCGACAAGCAATTTGTTCAAACATTTGTGCCAACAAAACGTCAGCAAGCAGGCGAGCAGGCGAGCAAAGGGACAGGCAAGCAGCAAAGCAAGCTGGCAAGCTGGCAAGGCGAAGGTGGAGGAAAGCACGCAAAGGCACGGCAGGTTAGAAGCAGTATATCGGGCAGATAAATAGGAAGCAAGGGATCGTGAGTAGAAACGGTAAAGCAGAAGAAAAGCTAGAGAAATCCGGAAAGCAAGTTAAAAGCACATTTTCAAGGAAGCAATGTAGGGAAGCAAAGCAAACAGGAACTTGTGTGCAAGTGCAAATAGTAAAAGATCAAGTGGGAAGAATTAGGCAGATAAGCAAATAAGACAGACGAAACTTACTTTGGAAAGACAAAAGATAGCTGCAAGCATAAAGCAGAAGAAAACCAAGAATAATACACTCTTAAGCAAATATAGAAGAATGATACGTTTTTGAGCAAATAAAATATATAGCTTCCAAGCTAAGACAGCTAAGGCTCAAAAAGCAAGGCAGCCCAGTTAGCAAGTGAGCAGGCAAGCAGGAAAGCGAGAAAGCAGGAAGGCAGGGGCGGAAACAAGCTTGCGGGTAACCGGGAAAGCGGGAAATCAGGAAATCCCGACAGCCGCTGGCCACTAAGCAGTTGCGTGACCCGCGAGTTTTGAACAATAAACAACGTAATTGCTCATAAAGCCAGAGCAGGAGCAGGAGCGGTGACGATAACGGGACCGTTTACGGCAATTACAAATCACCGCGAACCGTGAACCCCAAACCGAACTGTGACCTGTGAACCCTCATTCCTGAAAACCCCAAAAAACCCCTGAAAAAAAAGTAAAGAAACCGGAGGTGACGCGCTATTAGGCGACGGCCCCTCGGCCTGGTGCCCGGATGTATAAGCCGGACACGCTCACGCGCCGCGGCAGCCTGAGATCCCTGCGCAGCGCCCCGCTCCTCAGCACGGTTCTGGAGAGCACGCTCTCCCTGACCCGCATCCACCCGATCGCCTCCTTGGAGTTGCCGGGCCTCGACTATGCGGTGCACTCGCAGTCGGCCTTCGGCCTCGGGCTTGCCCATCCGCGCGACCTAGCCGCCCTCGGCACCTGCACCTCCCTGCGCAGCGGCCTCGCGGCGATCACAGCGGCCTCCGCCTCCGCCGCCGGCGGCGTCTCCCAATCGCAGAGCGCCCTGCTCGGCCGCTACGGACCCAACGCTTCGATCCGTCACGGCGAACGGAAGATAGTCCAGCCAAAACGGTAGGTGCTCTCTATTTATATATTCAGAAGTCATCCCGGAGTCATCCAGTAGAAGGGAGAGTAGATTCATCAAATCTCATTGAGGCTCAAAATGAGATGAAAGGCACTTACCTCAATGTACTCCAGTCACCAAGGGAGAGTAGTTTCTATAGTTAATAGTTTACCTGTTATTCCTGAATCTTATATTAAGGTTTCTCAAATTGATTTTTTAAGACAAAGAACTAAGATAGATAAAGTCCTCAATTTAACGATTTATTCATTATTTATAATGTCAAGGTTCGATATAAAACTTCTACAAAAACACAATTGCAGCCCTGTGAAATTATTAAATATATATGGAAGAGTAATGTGTTAGGGCTCATCCGGGACCCGGGACTAGCGCCAGTCCCTCACCGGACTCGATCGCTTCAGGTTGCCGTCCCAGGGCAGGTTATCGATGTTCGCCTGAGCCGCTATGGCGGCCTTCACCCGATTGGAGAACTCCACGGGCGACTCCTCGGCGCCCCGCCTCAGGGGCGCCATGTACCAGACGTCACAGCAGATGCACCAGGAGCTGACCACCATGACCATGTAGCGGAGCATCGTGTGCCGGCTGCTGTTCCAGAAGGCCTCGCCGAAGCGCCGATCGTAGCGGATGGCCACCGGATAGACGACGTCGCTCACCGCAAAGCTGCCCTTCTTGAACTGCATCACGGCCGTGTTGTTGACGCAGGTGCCCTCCGGGAAGAGCAGGATGGGCGGACGGTCCGCTGCGCCGCCGTGCTGGCGCAGGATCATGCCCAGGGCCTCGCGATCGCCCAGCTGCCTCCGATCGAACCACATCTGCGGCGAGATGCGGGAGAGGGCGCGCTGGAACATGCCCATGATGCCGTCGTGGATCTGGCCCGTCACCGTGTAGTGGGCATCGGACATGAGCACCAGGACATCCAAAGGACTTGTGTGGTTGCACACACAGATCCCCATCACCGGCCGGTGCTGGGTGTTGTGGAAGCGCCGGACAATGGGCAGGCAGCCGGCCATGATGCGGAAGCACTGGCGCAGCACCCGCTCGGCCAGCAGCCGCTTCAGGCGGCACTCGGGCAGCTGGCCCAGAACGACCGTGGTGAGGCTGGTGAGGAAGAGGCTGGCCCAGGCGGCCATCGTCCTGAGGGGCAGCAGCAGCCCGTAGCGAAGCAGCCAGCCCAGGAGCCAGAAGAACCACAGGCGCCAGCTGAGGTGGATGCCGCCCTCGCAGAGATTGCGCGCCAGCAGGTTCCACTCCGCGCGCGGACTGGGGGCGGCCACAAAGAGGGGCGTCACCTCGTCCTCGAGGATCACTTCCAGGCCCAGGCGGACCAGGTGGCTCATCTGCTCCACTCGCCGGACGAGTCTGCTCTTGATTTTCGGCGACGGCAAGCTCTTGTGGGGACCGTCGCCCATGGCGCCAGGATCGGAGCTTGATTCCCTTCTGCTCTTCTGGCGCCGCCGCTCACGCTTCAGGTGCGTGTCCTTGAATTCCTTGGAGACCCAAGCGAACAGACTCTCCAGCAGGCGAAGGTAGAGGCTCTGCACCCAGGAGAACGAGGACCAGGAGAGTAGGCCCACGATGGCCAATTGAAGTAGCATCGATTCGACCACTCGACTTTAGATTTGGAAAAAGATATATTAAGTCAACCAAGGCAAGGACCACGGCTGCCCTCCTTGCACATTGGGAGTAGTACAGGCTGGAAGGGAGAGGCATTAAACCTGGGATTAGTTTAAGTTCAAGCAAGCTTAAGGGGTTATAGAAAATAGGAAACCTCTTGTTTAAATTTTAAATTATCCTAGAAGTGCATTCCACTGTCTGAGTATTTATGTCCTGCCCCGAGGCGCTTGAGTTTGCCCACAAATTTCCCAATTAAAGCCCTAATTCAATTTAGCGCCGACTTTTTGGCTTTTGCCTTGTATTTTCCTGCTTTTCCCCGCTTTCCCTCATATTTCTCCCAGACCGCTTTGTTAAGCGCCCAAAAGACTTTTGATTTATTTAGCCAGAGATGTGAAGGAGAAAAAAAGTAAGAAGGACGAAGGAAACTTTGCCGTCGTCTTGGCTTCTCTCTTTTTTCGTTTTTGTTTTTGTTTTTGGACGGGTTCGCGCTTATGGGTTTTGGGTTATTCGGGTTTTTTGGTTTTTTGGCCCAGGCCTTAGCCCAGTTTGTTTTTTCATATGGCAATAATTCAATTATGCCATAACAAGGCCGCAAAATGTTTGCCGCCGACGGCGCGCCGGGCCCGAAATCACTTAAGAACCACAGAAACTTCTGGCTTTGTTAATTCGTTAATTAAATGGGCCCACAGCCGAGCTCTTTAAGGATTACGCAATCTTCCGTCTTCCGTTTTCCATTGATTACATTGGCTGGCAACAATCTTGGCTTATCAAGCGCAAACAACGACGACAGGCAGCGTCACCGTCACCGTCACCATCAACGACAACTCATTTAGGCTCGGGCCCGGGCCCTTAATTAGCATAGAATGTGTTTTAAAAAGCCACTTGAGCTAAACATTCAAAACACCTACAGGGTGTTTTCCCTTCCACCTTCCGCCCTTCCACCTGCCATCGCCCACGACTTTTCCACTTTTCCCAGCGACAACGACAACGACAGCGACAACGACCTTAGGCGCTTCTGCGGCCGAGTCTGCGTGTATCTGTATCTGTATCTGCATCTGTGTATCTGTGTATCTGTATCTGTGTGTGGCACAGTTTGGAAAGTCTGAGAAAGCCGGACAGATTTAAATACTCTAACAGCTGAAAGCGAAGAAATTAAGCCGGCACCGGCGACTATCAGAGGGATTTGGCGAATAAACTAAATAAACTAAATAAAAATAAAATTAAAACAAATAAGTACTAAGGAAGTCTCTATTTTGAACAGCAAGTTCTTTGCCCTATTTGTTTTTAATTTGTTTTAACTTAAATAATAATTAATCAAGCTTTAAGATATATTTAGGTAACATTAATATAACCTAAGCAAGGCAGCAATAATAGATTTCAGAGTCTTTTCATAAGAGTCTTGCCAGGATACTCTTCTAGCTCTCCGCTGCAGTATAAGCCTGATCTGACATATAGTTATATATATTTAATATAGTATAGTTAGGGTAGAGTCTCAGCCCATGTTGAGCACAGCGGCAGCGGCAGCACGTGACGCTCAAGTGTTGGGATAAGCATTTCCGCTCTTCAGACGTAACACGAAAAAAGCTACCCCTCTTGTGACAAAGCGCTTGTTGTCGCGGGAAAAGCGGTGGAAAAGCGGCGGGAAATGCGGAAAGGCAGGCGGCAGGTAAATGAGGAAGCACAAAATGAAATTGTGACGCTGGCGCTGGCGACACGCCCACATGACGATGCGCGGCAACGCCCACCTGCCATTCAAAAGTAATTTAGCGTTTAAAAAACATTTTTCTGCCTGACTTTTAAAAAGTTGCGCGTAATGCGAGTCGCGTGTGTGCGTGTGTGTGGCAAGCGGGGAAAGCGGGGCAGGCGGGGAAAGCTGGGAAAGCGGGGAAAGCGGTGGAAAAAGCTCAACATTCACCTGGTTGCTGTTCAGCCACGTTCCGATTTCGATGTCGTCGTCTGTCTGATCCGCGTGATTGTATTTTGTGTTTCGTTATGGCTTATGGCTGGCGAAAAGAACGAAAACGAGAACGAAAAAAAATAACACTGCTACTGAATTTTTCTTTATTGACTCTGACGTTTCACCAACTGGCTACGTGTGTGTCTCTGCCTCTCTCTGGGTGTGTGTGTGCGTGCTTCAAGGGGTAACCCCCCTGCCTGGGGGAGTGCTCGTGGAAATGCTGCTTAGATTATGAAAAGCTTAAGCTTCGGGGCGAGAATAGGAGCGCCGGATAATGAGATTAGGGAAGTTGTTAGCGCCAAAGTACAAAATAAAAAGCCAGCTACCCGTCGCTAAAAAATAATAATGGCCCCCAAAATAGGAGTTCGGCACGAGTAAGTGGCGAAAAAATGCGATTAAATGGGAGTAATTTGATTTTTAATTTCCCATTCAATAGATTATAAATATCAATATATTTGCTTAAATAAATGAAAGGTTAAAATCAGTTTATAAATTATTATAAATTAAAGCAAAGTCTCTATTAACAAAGCTAACCACATAATAAAAAAGAAATAAACAATCAAGTGAAGGGATGACAGCAAAAACAACAAACTCCTCATCTCAATGATATTAGCATAATTCGGGGATAATTATTTCCATAAGTTTCTCACCCCTCACACACAGCCTAGGAAAAAGGCAGAATTTTCTTGTGATTTTTATTCGAGTCCCCCTGGAAATTTTTAAGCACCCATTTTCCAAATGGCAAGTTAATTAAAAAAGTGTTGCCGTTTGACCCTTGAAACTTGGAGCTCGATGCCGGGAAACTCGGAACTGGGAACTTGGAACTCGGAAATCCCTTTGACACTCGATGGGAAAAATGGGGAAAGCCCGCCCGCATTTCGCCCATAATTGGTTTATGCCATTTACCCGGCTTGTTTACATTTGCATAATGGAAATGGACCAGGCACCAGGCACCCGGCAACCGGCACCAGAATCAAATACAAGGAATGTGATTTATAATTTTTCCCTTGTTGAGCCGGGCATTTTAATTAGCCCCGGGAAAGGCGGAAGAGCGAAGCCGAACCCATCGCCTAATTATGTGGGGCGATCTCGGCGTCTCTCGTATTGTTGTTTGTGTCATCAAGTCATTATTTAATATAAGTCGCCAGGCGCTCTTGATAAATTATTTCCGTTTGATGGACGCTACGTGACGAAAGTTTCCAAAATCGGCGAGGGAAGCTTATATATTTTTGATTTGCGGCCGCATCTCCGCAGTTTGCCAATCATCCATCCTCGGAGCCTCGCTTATTTGCGGCAATTAATCAATTTGGCTGGCCGCAGTTTATCCTCCGAATAAGTGCTAGAGATTTATCACTCAACCGCCCCGTTGCCGTTGCCGCGCCCCTTAAAGCCGCCTTAAAGTCGCCGCGAGTCCCCTGCACTCGGCATTCATTGAACCAAACATTTTGACTTTTGCGTCTGAACGCACATGAAAAGCTCTTGGAAAATGTACGAATTGAGTGTGCCGCCTGCGGCGTGGAGTGCTGGGAAAATGCGGCGGCATCGGCATTTATTTTTACTAAGAACCGACAAAACTGCAGTCGTAATAAGTAGCGAATAGTGCCAGAGTCGCACCGCAAGATACTCTAATTTTTAAGTCATTTTTGAAGCCCAAAATAATTTAATTTGAAAATAAATTTGTTAGTCCATGAAATATTTTATTATTTAAATCAAACAAAAACTTAATAGAGAAATTATTAATTTTAATTGAACTGAGCTTTACTTACTGTTGGCTATTAAGAATTTGAATTAAGACAAAATATAGTAATGTCTGCATTTAATTTCTCAATTTCCCATGGCAAAGGCAGGGACTCGGAAATCGCGGAGAGCATTCACAGCTACAAGCGCTGAAAATGTTCAACATAAATCTTTAAAGAATGCTTTGGGCGGTGGGGAGGGCAGGGCGGGGATCCAAGTGAAGAGCATACATACACACTATATATATACTAGTACACATATATATATTTACCTCTCTCTTTGACCCCCGATTTCCCAGACAGCCATTTTTCCTCACCATCATTTAGCCGGCTGCATTTTCGACATTCTTTTTTTACTTTTTCATTTTTTGAAGCCGCTTCACGTGGGAGGCAGCACCCGGGGGGTCAATGCACCCGAAAAGTAGGTGGAAAAGTGGGAAAACTCGCTCACGATGTTTACGTTTTGAGCCGCGCTTTTCGGGGCTTGTCAACGTCCTCAGACACATCGCCGCTCTGCCTCCTGCCTCCTGCCTCCGACGTATTGCTGAAAATTCCCGCTGTCCGGGGAACCTTTCGCAATTTCTTAGGTGCAAAAAGTTGCACTTCACCTGCAGGATGTTTCCGTGGCGGGGGCTGGGTCCTGTGGGGGCTTTCCTGGGTGCTGGGTGCTGGTGATGGTGGGGCTTGTGCCAAGTGAAGTGTAGGCGCAAAGGCGAAACACGCGAAACTTGTCGGTGCAACGTAATAAATTTCGAAAAACGTCCGAACGCACGGCCCATAACGAATGGCCTGGCCAATGCACATGGACAAGAGCCACCCCAAGCCACCCTGGCTCCCATCAGGCCCCCTCTTGCAGCGCCTTGTTAGGCCGCTGCAATAAGTCTTTTATGGCTTAGAGAGCCGCCGACAGAGAGCTAAAAACTTTTATCATTAAAGAAAGGTGAAATTTGGCCATAAAAACACACACAAACACAATAACGAACGGCAACGTGACTCACAAAATCCGCTCACGTGACCGAGTCAATAAAGTGTTGGCAAAAGATTTGCGAGTAAATGAATTTCCCCCGTAATATCCGACTTGCACTTTACTTTTCTGATCACTTTTACAACACTTGTATTCCTAGCAGTGTTAAAACTGATCAGAACTACTTGTTATAAGCGCACTGATTTATTTTCTTTTATTTTCCTATATTTTATTAAGTTATTTTTTTTTACCGTTTCAACACTAATCTTTGCAATCCTTTAAAAAATTTCTATAAGTTCCTAATTTAAGTATTCACGTATTTAATGAAATAAAAATAGTTCCAAAAATATTGGTTTAAGGCTTACAATTAATACGGCATATTCTGAAAACTATTAAAATGCCACGGACTTCAAGGGCTTTATGGCCCAAGCAATTTTCGCACACGTGAGAGAAACGAATCCTTAATCGATCATCCTGACCCCGGTTATCGAACTTGACTTTGCCACTTGCCCGGCACTCGAACGCTTCCTTCGAATGCTCCATTTTGGGGATTTTCCACTGGGCTTCCCCGCACTTTCAGGTAACTGAACTCGCACGTACCAGCCAGGAAGCCCTACACCCCACACCCTGCACATTTTCACCTGCTGCGCCCCACTTTATTTCATTTCATTTCCTGCCATTTGCAATTTTCCATTTCGGGTGAACTGCAACTGCACATTTTATTGATTTCGAATGCCATATTTTCGGGCCGGGGATTTAGGAGCGCCTCTCATGCAAAACACTCGTATTACTCTGTGCTCTGTGGGCGGTGCTCTATGCGCTCTATCCCTGCTCTTTTTGGCATCCGTTTCGGCAATTTGTTAATTGTATTTCATATGCAAGCGTCGCATGCATTGCAAATTTTATTAGCTCGGTTGCCAGTGCAAATAGAGGTTGCTTATCCGGGGGCGGGTGACTTTACGGTGGCGCTGCTCGAATGCTCGAAATTGAAACATAAATGGAAATCAACTTAAATATGCATGGCGTGTAAATACAGTGAGGCGAGTCGATGCCTTCAAGGGTTCATCGGGAGTCCTTTCCGCCCTTTCCGGGCTTAATTCTGTTAAATATTGTATTTTTTGCATAGTTCCCTTTTTCGCGGCTAACAGCCCTTGGCACCATTTCCTTCCTATTGACTTGGGCTTTTTTGAATTAATATTTACAGAGGAAAAAATATAAAATATAATTCATTTGGGAATCCATTCTTATTTAATCTAAAATATATATTTTATAACAAGAAATTTCTTGTAAGCTCAAGCTTTAGATATATATTATTAAATGGTTTTCCTTGCCCAGTTTTTTCTCAAGTGCACTTTCCACCCTTAGACTTCAATCTTAATCTCTAATCGCCAAATTCGAATCTGCAGCTTGATTGTGGCGAATTTTCTGGCTCAATTAGCTTGACATTCCTTAAAGCTGGATTTACTTACATCCCCCGGATTTTCACCCCCCGCCTCGGCTATGTAAATTCAAAATATTACTTGCAAAGCAAACGCTGGAAAAAAAGAAAGAAATAGGAGGAGAGGAGGAGTGGCTGAAAGGAAAACCAAACAAAAGTACACACAAAAGTTTAGCTGAGCAGAAGGAAGAGTTGGGCTAAAAAAAATATACATATAACTGCAAATATTTTCTTATGCTCGTATGAAATGTAAGCATGTAAATACCAGCACCCACACTCGCCGACTGATGGGTAGGAAAACACATCCACAGATATGCATAACTTTGCTGCAGTCGCCGGGAAAATGGGAAAATGGGAAAGTGGGAAAAGGAAATAAGAAATAGGGGAGGAACTCGCTCCGAAGACAGCTGCGTGACGACGAGGGCCGCTTGTATAGTAGTATTTCGGGACGAACTTCAAATCTCCATCGCTAACTCGTTGGGAATTTCTCATAGCACACTTCTTGGGGCCCGCCTCGCTGATATAAAAACTTTTCCTGTCTCCTTGGTGTTCTTTTCTTCTTTTTTTTTTTTAAATATTAATAACAAAAGAAGAATTTAAACTTTCAATGAAGAGCTCCCCTTGTGCCCGTGCCCGTGCCGTGCATTTCTTTTTCGTGTGTGAGCCCCTTGTATATTGTATTTGTAAACAAATATGGAAATTGCTGGCGCTGTTTGTGCTGTTTTCAAGAAGAAAACTCACTTCACTCACCGCCTGGCTGAATGACAAGTGGGAAAGCTGTTGAAGGACGGCGGGGAGCGGTAGGGAAATCCAGAAGGGCGGCCCAACATCAGCATAAATGCCAAGTTGTAGTGGCAGCGCCGCAAGAATCCTTGCGTCCTTGCACTTTACATTTGAACATCTGAGGCTTTAAGGTGACAATGCAGCGGGCGCATTTTCCCAGTAAATTGAAAAGAAAAGAAAGTATTGAATAGTTTTAATCACTCAACAAAGGCTTAAATTGGCTTAAGAGTAAATTGATATTGTGTTTTATCTCAAATCCCTTTTACAAAATTAACAGCAGGCAAAATCAACTATAGATTGTCGTTATAATTGCTTTGTTATCCGTATTAAAATTGAACATGTTATTTATAGCCTTTTCTGGCCAACAAAAAAAACAATATTTACCTTTGTAAAATGTGTCAGCCGGGTCTAAGGTGAAAAGTCTCACAAAAAGCAAACAGAAAGCAACGGCAACGGGCAACGGGACTGCACTTTCAAAAAAGATACTATTAAGAAATTAATCTACTGGCAGCCAGTAAACTCTCGGTGTGGATGCAAAAACATTGCGGTTCCTTTGACAGGACGAGACTTAAGCGGTTTAAGGGTGGCGCTGAAGCCGACAAGGGGATGGCAACTCTGGCCGAGCCGAGCCGAGCCGATCGATACGGGCACACTGCAGATTTCATAATATCCTGCTGGGCATTTTAATATCGCAATGGCTTTCACTTGTTTACCGCTTTATGCAGATTTCACTGTGAGTCCAGAGTCCGGCCTCGATTCTCCCCCAGCGCCCCTTTGATTTGTGTCCTGCATACATATTCCTCTATATATTTATATTTATATTTATATTTATATTTATATTTATATTTATATACAGGAGCATGTTTGTACACTCACTTGTCTCTGGGAGTTGGCAATTTATTTACTCTTGCCGGTGGCCGGTGACCGTTCATGGGCAATAAAATAAACATATGAGGAGAATTAAAATATTAAAACTCTTCAAGTGGGCGGCATAAATCAATAAGGAATCAGGCATGTTAGGCCGAGATCCCAGCCATATCAAAATTTCTGCCTGCAGTACGCATACGCAACGTTGGCCAAGAGGGCTCAATGGGAATTAATTATGCACCTAAGTGAATATTAAATAAATTCATCATTTGCGGCCAGAGGTCACACACACACGAACGGACCAAACAATTAAGAAAATTATTCACCAATTGGTAATGCATATTTAAGCTGAAATCCAGGGCCCAAATCCAATGGGCTTAAAGCGAGTAATTCGATTGGCATCTGCTTTATTAACAGATGTGCAGAGTATTTCATTTTGCAAATTCCCGAGTTCAATAAGGACATTCCAGTCGGAGAAATGTACTCGCAGCGAGGATTCCTCATACAAGCATCGGCATAACTTCGACATATGATGGGCCCAGAAATAATTTCGATTTCTGAAAAAGCGTATGGCCATGGGGAACTATGATTTATTTATGCCGAGCTGGCAATTAAAGCGGCATTACTCCGATGACAAACTGACGCCACTCGTAAGTCTCCTTGCCAATTTCCCAGCCCTTTTGGGGAAGCCAGCACTTAAGTTCGTTCCTTCTACGCCATCACAAATTGGCCCATTCAGTTGGCCGCCCAGCACTCAAAAGCTTACCCAGGTGCGGATATATACTTGTATATATGCGTTTGGGCCATGGCTATGACTCTGGGGATGTATAGGTATTTCCCCGGCTATGTGGGGATCCCCCAGCCCAGCACAGCCCAGCCGATGCCCCGATCCTTGGGCAAAGTGTAATTAAATATCCATTTAGTGTACATTACGTTTCCTTTTGGCCAGCCTGAGTCGGGTAGACACATTACCAACTTTGTGAAAAAAGCAAACACACACACACACACGCACACCCGCAGAGAGAAACCCTCAAGAAATAGACAGGGAAAATCGGGGAGGAGGAGGAAAACAAGAAAAACACGAACCGCTTAGCTGGTTCCGAGCCAGAAGTTTAAAGAGCTGCTTATGTCTAAATTAATTTAAAAAGTTCGTTCACTTGAAAAATCGCAGTGCCCCGCCTTTCCGCCCTCCTTCCGCCCTTTCGCCATTTTCCTTTGGCATCCTCTTGACGTCCATTTGCGGCCGCTTGAGAGTTTTCCCGCGGCTTTTCCACTGCCATTTCCCCTCGAACTTGGTTCCCTGGTGTTCACTCGTTTATTAAAGATTATGCTTATAATGACGATGACAATGACGACGACAAGCAGGAGACGAAGGCGAAGGAAAAGCGGGAAAAGCGGACGAGGCGGGGGGGCCTCATCAAACCCCCTTGGGCTGATGATGATGCTGCTATTTTCCAACATTTTTCTTTCGCTCTGTCTGCGCTTTATTTTATTTATTTCGCTCCCTGCCCCTGCTCCCTCCTCGTCTAAATTTATATTTCCCTGGTCGGAGGAGCCATTAAAGCTAGCTGCTCGGCTTTCTTTTAATTTCCCCCCTTTATCCTTCATCCGGCAAGTTCCAGTCAGGAGTTCTTGGACCCTTTTGGCCTGGCAGCCAGAGCCTGGGAGTGTGGAGTGCAGCGTGATTTGTGTGGAGTGCTTACTCCTCAGCTCCAACAGTGAGGCCCCATAAATGTTACTTGCAGGATCCCGATCAACGCAAAGATCGCTCCATAGATCCCCCTCTATTAAAACCCAGGATGAGTAAAAACTACTCAGGTTATTCCTTGGCAAAGTGTGTCACTGCCTCTTCCTTAATCTGCTCGCCATCACTCTCCCTTTATGTAGGTTCCGTGCCTTCCCGAGGGCTTTCCCGAGTCCTTCCCGCCCCCTGCCTCCAGAGAACTCCGTGACCCATATAGAGATATCATATATGGGTTAGACTCCTGCCTTCCGCCGCGTACCCGCATTTTTCTTGATTCTGCTGCCAGAGGATTTGTGCCACTGTCGTCATCGCTGTCGCTGTTCCTGTCGCTGTCGTCATCGTCGTCATCATCAGAGGCTTTATCCCTGTTCTCGGAGGCAAGTCATTTGGCCATTGTGTGTGTGTTGGCCCGAAACCTTTGCGGTGAGAGGTGAAAGATGGCTGCCATTGTGTGTACCATGCCATTGCCCCGCCCACGCTTTCGCCAGCCCTTTGCCGCCCTCTTTGTAGCGGCCATTGTTTCTCCTCTCCGTTTCATTTCTATGTCATTTCCGCTGCCCTTCTCGGCTAAGAGCCCCCTCATGCCCTCCCCCCGCGTGCACACTGGTCTAAATACCCGATTTGCGAGGCCGAAAAAAGGAATTCGTGGGTATATCGATCTGTCATCATTTGTATTTTAAATGTAATCTCAAGGGCATATTTTATATAAATATAATTTGATTTACATTTTCATTTAAAACTATTTAAAGATCACGATCATTAGACCAATTTGTTCTATAAAAATAATAATAATTATAAGCCATTGCCAGACCAAAAAATTATAAAGAAACCCCATTTAAAGGCTGCCGATTTAAGGAACCTCTTCGTGCAGCTTGCACCTGCTGTGCGAACGGAATGTCCAAATAAATAATTTCAAAGCGACACGACAAATAATGCCATGATAGTCACGACTTTTCGGTGGACATATTAATGTGTCCCGCATACTTTCTTGGCTCTTGGCATTTCACAGCTAATTTCAACGAGAAATATTTGGATCGTGAGATTAGTGGACCGACCGGGGGACAGGAGGCGGGTCCTGGCGGCTGTTGGTTTTTCGAGGGGCTCCGGGCCTCGGGCTTCGGGCTTCGGGCAGGACAACCATAAGTCATCCGACCGCTTGCCAGAGTGCGCTTATGCAAATTTGTGCCAGCTGACAAATGGGACAGCATTTGCACAATACCGAAAGGCAGGGGCGCCGAAAGGGGCGAAAGGGGGAGGACGGAGGCTTTCACCGCCTCGTTTTTGGGGGCGCTGGGGCGTGTCTATATAAATGTCATTTGTGTTGTTGTTCTCAGTTCTCAGTTCTCTCGTCTCCTCCTTTTTTTTCTCAGGAGAAGTCCCCTCGCTTAGCCTGACATGATGATGATAAAGTGCACATTAAAAAATATTTTCCCATTGCCTTTTTCGTTGTTTCACCATTGTGTTGTTTGCCTTTGATTCGCTCCTTGTATTTTTTGGTTGTGCGTGTGCGTTGTTTTTCTTGTTTTTGTTGCGGCTGACTGCTCAACTCTAGTGAGGAATTATTTATGGATGGCGCGCGCTTTGAATTTTAAAACTAACAGCGAGAGCTTTGGGGCAAGGGATCAAGATCAAATCGATATGGTTGGCCAAGACACCCGGGGAAAGTGCAAATTATGCAAGAGGCTCATAAAATTACACACAGATTTCGACGTTGAATTAAAAGACAAATGGACTTGGCCAAGTCACCCAATGGGGGTAATTAGACGCCCTATGGCTACCAGGTAGTACAAAAAATCTTCGAGCTAAGGCACTAACTATATGTCATACACAACCCTCTATCAACACACTCCCTGCAAGTTAGCAAGTTAGCAAAGGCGGCAACGTTAAATCCCAGTCCCCAGCCAAGTTCTGTTGCCGCGCCCACTTCTTTATCCCATTCGCAGTGCCTGCTCTGCGAGTATATAATCATTATTACACATTAATATTATATATAATGCCGCCGCATATAATTCACACTCGCACACGCGCCACGCCCCCTGAGCCGACGCCTCTTATCAACATTCTGCAAGCCGCACAAATGAAGTCTTCTCTTTTAATTTTGCCTCCCGCACATAAAATTATTTTCTTCATATAATAAGTGTAATAACTTTCATGTGTCGCAAAGCAGTGCAGGAAAAGCGGGAAAGTCGGAAAACCAGGAAGGCGCGTGCACGGAGAGGAGCGGAAGAGCACTGCGGCAGAATGTGTGTGGGAAAAGAGCGAGAGAAAAAATTGAGGGGATTCACATGTCGAATGGAAATCGCTCCTCAACAGTCAAAGTGAATGTGAAAGCCAGGCTGTGCCTAAGACTTGTAGGAAAACGTGCTGGGAGCTCCTGGAAAAATATTTTTGAAAAAAAAATAAAGCTGGATGAAAATTGCTGACTGCTGAAATATAATAAAAATCGAACAGTTTAATTTTAGGATTTTTCAAGAACTTCCTTGAATCAAAGATATCTTATAAAATATATTATTTTTATTATTTTTAACTCTCACACAATTATCCTTGAGGCAACCCTCGCTGGCGCACATATTTTTCTCTCCTTTCACATGCGTGTGTGGAGCACTTAAGTGGAATTGAGTGCGGAGTGCGTTGTCCCCATTCGAAACTCGTTGCGCAAATCCCGCACAAGACAATACAAAAATCCCTTCACTAGGTGAGGAGTACGCGTACGTCTGAGCATTATATCCTCGCCGAGAGCCATGTCCTCTCTCGTCCCAATATCCTTAAAGCACAAGGCTGAGACTGAGACGAAGAAGAGGCTGAAACAGCATTATAGCCCGCAGTTATTTGACCACAAGTAGGGCAAGGTGCACCGCTCTGTGGGGGTCGCCAGGTGGTTTCGGGGGAAATGCAAATGCAAGGTGGTTCGGTTCGGTCCGCTTGGAGATTGACAGGTTGTGTGGTCTAATTAACAGCAAACAAAAGGCAGAAAATTGCGCAAAAAGTCGCAATCGAAATTTATGGCCAGGCAGAAGAGTGGAAAGTAAACACGAGGCTCGAATGCTCTGTAGCATTCAAATAAAAAAAATTCAGAAAGTGTTATTAACTGCACTGAGGAAAAGCAAAACAATTTATGTAAGAGTATAAATAATAATAATTCATTATAAAAAGAATTGATATTAGTATGGTACTCAGATTGTATATTTTCATATTCAAATAGTACAAATTTCCCAGCTAACTTGGCTAACATATGACAATGTCTCACAGATATTTTACAAAATATTCTTCTATGCATTTTTAAGACCCTTTTGCCACTCCCAGTCCCGCCTTGGCTATGACTCCGGCTAAATGATCGCTGATTTAATATGCTAATGATAGCCGGGGCCAGCCACGCCATATAGCCCTATTTAAGTAAATTTATTGACTTTGTGTTGGCCCAACCGTTTGGGGAGGCAGAGGCTACAGGCAGTCATTAAAACGAATACGAACGTGGGCTGGAAAATGGAAAACGGAATTATGCACAATTATTTTGGCATTGGCATTTTCTGACCTCTCGTCTCCCTCGGGTGCTCCTTCCACCTTCTCGTTACCTCGTTACGTGCAATTTAATTGAAAGGGGTGGCCGGGGGGGCCGGTTAACGGGAGCAATTATAGGACAACAAGGAGGCAATCTTGAAGGACTCGCCGCAACAAAGGACAGAGGACAATGTATGGAATAAGAGTGAATTGTGCTGTGTGGCTGGGCAATTAAGTGGGCGAGTGTATGGGTTAATGCTGGCTCGAGCAGGGTTGTCAAAGTTACCAAAATTAAAGCGTGGTTGTCAAGTCAGCATGTGAAGCATCATTAATTCTCAAGCGGACTGAATTGTTCACTTGAGCATGTCTAAGAAATCTTAGAAATTTATAATTTCAGAATATAGAAGAAGGTTATTGCATAATTCAAGAATCATTTTCTTTAATAAATAAATAAAATTCAAATTGAAAAGTACTCAGAGTCGGGGGGAGTTGGTAAAACGTACTTTGCACAAATTAGTTATCTGCCGCTAATGCAATAACACTTGTTGTGTAATCCCATTTTCTTCTTAATTAATTATACGACGGCTGGATTTTGCTTAAAGCTTATGGTGATTTATGTATGACTTTCACTTGGATTTTAATGTGCACGTTCTAGTTCCCCCACTGCCTATTATCTTCCTCCACCCAGTGTCCTCTGCTAATTGCGCTTATTACGCTGACAAGGAAATTGCAAAAAATAAAATGAGAGAAATGCTTAAATACAGGCGGATGGGGAATGGGGAAAGATACGAGAATAAAATCTGAAATGAGCAATCCAATGGCTTCGTGGCCATGTCACATAAAATAACAATATCATGGTTAGACTTGTTGCCCTCTCTGCCTTCCCCGCTCCATATTTCACTTCCCTTTCCCGCTCTCCTGCCACTAACACTAACACACATGCACGCGAAATTGTCGAGCTCGGATGGGTTATTGTTGCATACTTTGGAGCGCTCCCATACCTATCCGCTTTCGCTTTCCACATCCTTTATTAACTGTTGCAACTGCGCCGCGGCTGCTGCTGCTTCTGCTGCCTGAAAATATCTGCAAGTGCTCGACTATCGGTGGCTGCCTTGGTAGTCGTTGTTCCATCGCTAGGCAATCGAGATACTCGGGGCAAACGTTACTTTCGTTATGCTACCAGCTGCGACCTTTTTTTGAGTGAAGCAGTGATCAGAAAGTTAAGGGTTTTAATTAATTTTCTTTAACTAAACTCAAGATTATTAATACAAAGAAGATTGAACCCAAAAGGGAGATAACCACGTAAAGATTAGTGCAAGTGAGTAACTGACATAAGATTAATTATGCATAATTTGTAAGTAACAACTTTGCATACTTAAAGACATCAAAGGAGTTGCATTAATATTGTGCCTTTGTGTGCAAATTGAAATTCCAGAGAAAGCCGTTGCTTCGAGTATCAATCACTGACATAACGCACTTGACTGCCCATCCATCTGAGCTCCGGATTAGCAGGCTTCGTCGGGAAAAGCCCGGGCAAACTTCCCTCTCCCTTCATCCACTTCGGAAATTGACAATTCCATTGCTTCAGCTGTCAGATGGCAAAAGTGAATTGGCTGCGGCCGTAAAATAACCCAAAAATCCTTGTTATGCTCCCCCCAATGCACCAAATTTGATTGCAACTTTATGGCAGTGCTCCTGCTCGTGCTCGTGCTCGTGCTCGGATCCGGATCCGGATTTCGATGCAGATTCTGATTCTGATTCTGATTCAGTAACGGCAGCTGCCGTTTTCCTTGCTGCATTATGCAGTTACTGCAGCGGGTGTGTACGTGGGTGAGTGTGTGGGCGTGGTCACACAATCGATGCAAATTTGAGACATATAAACCAGCATTTAAATTGGAGAATAGTCCCACCCATTTGGAAGGCGTGCCATCGAAAGGAAATAAAATTACACAGTATTTGAAATTTTTAGACAAATAAAATATGAAATAAATGAAAAATTCCAAAACGAATTAGAGATAAATATTAAATATTGAGATACATTTGGAAGATCACTGAAGACAAATTCCGGAGAACAAAAATATTGTTCCCCACATCAAAGACATATTTTTCCTCCGCAAAACTTCAACTGATTTCAATCTTTAAATAAAATTCTCGAGACCGGCCCGCGTCCTCACCTTTACCTTTTTTTCAGGGCGCAGTTTCGGTTTCCTTTTCTTTTTCAAATTAAACGGACGGGGAGTGAAAACACATTTATCTCGATTTTCACGCTGTCAGCGGCAACTCAAAAAGGCGACAGTTTGTGAAAAAAAGCGCGCAGGATAAATAAAACAAAAAACGGGGAAAAATAAAAAAAGGCAACCGAACCAAAGCAAACCGAAGCCTGCACAAAGTCAATTTCAAGATTTATTTTTCGCAATTTAACATTTCTGTTACGCCTGTCAGCCGGGAAAACAAAACAAAAAGCAAAAAGCGAGAGAAAAAACTCAAACGAAAACCGCCGAGCGACCAAGTTCTGCGACGCAGAAGGTGAATGCGGTTAAGAAAATAATAATAAATTAAAAGCTTGTGCCCCTCAGCCGAAAGGTCAAATATTTTCAATAACAAAAAAAAAAAAAAAAAACAGAAGAAACAGCAGGAACAGAAGGAAATCGGCAGAGAATCGCCCCTTATGCGATTTGGAATTGTAATGAAGGGCCGAAGGCGGTGCCACCAAATTCCAAGTTGGGGTTGCAACATTTTTAAATCATCGCAGCTCTATATATTATATTATATATGGTTATATATGTTATTATATAAATATTTATTTTAGAAGATCATATAGTTGATTTATTAGATATCAACAAAACATATTTACTAAGATAAATAGGTAGATAAATTGTAACTAAAGAATTCTTTGAAGTTCGAGAACTAAAATGCAATAAACTCAACTTAGAAAACTTGGGAAAATCAATGTAAAATATTTAACAAGACACTGACTATTTCAATGTGCTTTTTAGGAGAAACAGTCAAGTATAATTCTCGATATAAATGTAAAAATGGGGAAAATAAATGAAAAAGTAATCGCAGATGAACAGGAAATTAAAACTGATACACCCTTCGCTGGGAAGTCCGATAAAGAGTGCCGAAAGGCAAGTTAAAAATTGCGTTTTCGGGGATTTTCAATTTCGCGGCCAAAGATGGAAGTTCCATCGTTTGCCCACGCCCACTTCGCCCCCTCGCCATTTGCTTTGTACTCGAATTTGCCTTTGACCCCGGGCTGCGAGGGAGCGTGGCAGGGGCCAATGCTAATATGGCCAGAGTCACAAGTCCAAGAGTCCAAAATTGCGCTGGCAGGAGCCGCGCGAAATGTGTGTATGTCTCTCCTCTCTATGACTGCTTTTTCTTTTTTTTTTATTCTTTTATTTTTTGTTCATTTTTCATTAATAATAAATTGGGAGCAAGCCGGAAACGGAAATGCGCGTTGGATGGCAGCCCAGAGCCAACTTTATTAGTTGGGGAATACGCAGCATTGGAAAGTTGTAATTTTTGCATTTTTCAAGAATTAAATTCCTCAGATTCTCCCCCTCGTTTCGGTTTTTTTTTTCGTTTTGCAGAAAGCAGGGACCTCTCCCTCTGTGTTCACATGGGAATCCAATTAAATGCCCTGCTAATCCAGAGAAAAGTGCGGGAAATCACAGAAAATCTCCACAGTCGGCTGCTTAAGTCAATAGAGTAGTAAATGAAGCCTCGGTCTTATCATGCAGCTGCCATCGCTCACACTGGGAGAAAAGTATTGGAAAATGCTAGGAAGTGCGAAAGATCAAGCAAGAAAATCAGTAAAAATGTTTTAAATTAAATAAATAAAGTGAGCCAGTGTGAGCGATGGCCGTTATACTTTATTTATTTATTTGGTTTTTTCATTTACTTACAAAAATTCGGTAACGGTATAAAAATTTTTCAAGAAAATGTTTCTTGCTTTTGAGAAAATGTTGAATGCGTTAATGACGTTAGTTATCGTTCAGTTATCGATCCAGACTTGATTTCACTTTAGCTTGGCATTTTTCTCCCAGTGTAGAACGCAATCTCCGCTCCTCTGGTTAGTCACAGCTTAAAAGCTTGGATAATAAAAACTGGAATTATGCGTGAGTGTGTGCCAGGGCCAGGACATGCCGGAGAGATGTGTGGGTAGATGGAAATGGCAAGTGGGCGGAAATGGAAATTCCGATGGAAATCCAGATGAAATCGAGCCAGAGCAGAGAGAGAGAGAGAGATGCCTCCCTGTTGCTTGCGGCAATTAAACGATAAGCGTAATCGGCGCTGTCAATTCACACGAAATGCGTAAAGACGTCAGTCGTCGTGGGGGATTTCAATTAGCCGCCACGAAAAATTCCAACCGCCCTCGAGAACTATCTCCGCCGAGCTTCCTTCCACCGCATCCCTGCCCCCTTTGGCCTCTGCGCATATTTCATGATACGCACACACACACATAGTCGGAAAAGCGCCTGTGGAGGGGGGTGTGGTGGGTGCGCCACTAAGTGCGGCCAATTAGCACAAATGCTGAGGAAAGTGTTTCCGTTTAGAAGATGAGAAAAGCGTGCACCTCTCAAGTGACAATTTGCTTAGCGCTTCAATTTAGATGCGAGCCAAGGGCCAAGCGACGAGCGTCGAGCGCCGAGTGGTGAGCTGGAAAAGCAGGTGGAAAGCGCTCGGAGAGCAAAAGGTGGTGACCTCGACCGAGAAGGAACCACACGCCACCGGAGTGGCTGTCCGTCAAGAGGCAAACTAGACACAAATGAGAAAGTTGGTCTCAGCACACACATACTCGTATGTAAATGGCCTACAAAGTCATATTTTTTGTCTTCATTTGAAATTTAGAATTTTGCTAAATATTTTTAAGGCACTACAACAAGCTGGTATCCCTTAGGTCTCAACAAATAAACTTAAATACTAGATTACTCCAAGGTTTTGAACACAGAACCTATTAAGATAAGATAATTAAAATCCGAAGTTCCCACAGCTCGCTAATCCATCTGTTATGTATATCTTTCAGGGTTCTATCACGCAAACTAAAGCCACATCTTGTTGCGGACACCGTTAAGCAGTATATAAGTCGGGCCCAACGCACAACCAAAAAGGGTTCTCAAGAGCAGCAAAATATGGAGTTTTTACGCGGCGTCTATGCGTTTATGCAAGTG
>VNJO01003795.1:0-11459 GCA_008042535.1 Drosophila tani | reverse complement strand
GCTGGCGAACGATCTTCCTCTCCTCTTCTATCCTCTCTCGCTCTCAGCGCGCTAGCACAAAGTTGAGAGCGTAAAAATCTAAAAATAGAATGCGCATGTGAGCACTTGTGTGTATGCGTACTTGAGCGAGAAGACGCTTTTTAAGCCAAAATCATTTCTGTGACAAAACAAATTCATTTACAGAAGTAGTAAAAAGGGTGAGAGGTTTGTGTGTCAAAAGAACTTCTGATTGAACAGGTTGCATACAGATATAAACAGGTTAAGTATGCATTAACTATTTTTGATTGGCACCATAATTCTTATCCATCTTTTTCGACCTGGAAATGAAAATATGTAATGTGTCTTCTTCTTCTTCTCGATCGGTTTGTTTACTTTTGAGAGTCGAGAGCTGTGCGCTGCAACAGAGTCGCAACAACATTTCGTGACCTCTGAATTTAAGCGGCAGTCTAAAAAGGCAAATTTTTGGTTTCCTACAGAATTTCAGTGTTAATAATGACTGGTGACGAGATAGAGGTGATGAACACATCAGTGTCACAAGAGGAAGTGTCCGTGTCCCCTGAGAATAACCAAAGAAGAGAAGAGTTAGATTCACACAGTAACACAAGGCAAATATAACCTAAAAGAGTTGATAAATATTTCACAATATAGAAGTATTGTTGGAATATAATTGTTTAACATATTGGCAAGATTATACTAACAGTGAAATATGATGTAGGAATGTCGTCGCTACAACCCAAAGAGCAAAGGACGACAGGAGGTACAGAGAGCGGAAAAAAGAATTAAAGCCCCCAAATCTCAAGCTAAAACGGCTGCAGAACGTTGTAAAGCATACAGAGAGCGTTTGCGATCTCCTGCAGCTAACGCTATATACCCTGCTCCAATTCCATCAAAAAAGGGAAAAATCGTTTCGAATTCTACGAGTTCTGTTCATTTATTGAGTCCCAATGATGGTCCAGAATACGTCGTACATGCAGCACAAGTTCATAACCAACATTCCATGCCAAAACCCAACAATATTCACCACAATTCAATAAGACAGCAGCGAAATAGAAAAAATCCATGCTTCGTCCTTGAATTATTTAACCTCTAATCTTCAAACTAACCTAAGACAGAAAATAAGAGATAATGAAATGATAAGAGAGAGAGGAATACTAGAAGTTTCACTTCTTTCGTGCGTAGGCTCTACACACCCCCCTTTTTTTTTCTCTCAGTGTTAATTTTGATGCAATAAAACGGCGTCGATACATGTGTGCGTGTGTATTCTTTTGCTTGTGTTGGTAAGGGCACTGCCGTAAGGCAATTTTGAGCACCCCTGTTTTATACTCTCTCACTTTACATACTATATAGAACACGATTTATTGTTACTCTCATCAATTACTTTTGTTTCTGTCTTCGTTTTGTTTTAAGCATGCATTTTCGTATTTTAGATTTTGTTTTTGTTTCCGATTGCTGTAACGTTTTCAGAAAAGTACAAGAGAAAAACTCAATCGCTCCAGTTGCTTGATGAAGGCCTTCATGTCGCTCAGAAAGGATGATGATCTGTTTACATGTTTATGAAAGGTTACATAAAACTATTGATGAGCTCGTTTATCTTCTTTTAATCCACTGTTTACGGCTGGCCGTTTGTTGGGGAAATGTTTTTGGTTACTTAGTTACTTAGTTGTCTAGGTCTTTTTTAGCTATGTTATTTTTAATAAGTTTATGTGTAAATTATTATTTTAATTCATATTATTCAATGTATGTGGTTTTATTTAACTTGGTTTTAACTTTGTTATTTTAGGGTCGGTTTTCCTTGTTGCCAAATTGTACTATCGCCTGTTCGGGATCGCTGCGGCTACTTGCTTCGGGTTTATGAACTTGGAACTTATGCAATAGCCAAATGCCGATGCGGTGAGGTTGGAGGTTACGTGCTCGTGTTGGTAGCTTTGCTGCCGAGGCCTGCTCTATGTAGAGACTCGTAGGTAGCACTATCAAAGCTCCTTGCTTAGTCTGAATGACTTAGGCGATTTCTTCCGACGATATTTTATGCTCTACGCACACAATAAAGAATATTAACAATTCCGCAGGGTTTAGTCGGATATTGTCTCCTGTTGGTTGGACTATTGGCTTGATTGGCCAAAAAGGGACGGATGGTCCGATATAAGTGTTTAAAATCACTGGCTTAGCTCAAAAATGGCTGGATGCCTTTGGATTTTGATTTAAATTTTCCACGTTATTCTTTTTCTTTTCTTTCACTTGATTCCGCTTGTAAACGTATGTGTAAATGGGGAGCGATTAGAGCTGCTCGTATGCACGACTTAAAACGGAAAGACAGTAGGCTTGGCTTTCGGATCGTATATCCACCATGATGAAATAACATAAGGTGGTCGCGTCGGCAACTGACATCCACTTATTGTATGCTTGCAATAAGTGCGAAGGAAAGGAACATAGTAAGCTGTGTCGTATTGAGTGTGAGTGAGGCGGCAATATGATAGTTGATTAACGTGCACTGAAATAAGTGGATACTTCGTAAAACTTCGGCTCACGACGAGACCACCTTATGTTATTTCATCATGATATCCACTAGCCGTTCGGTGTAGGAATGCTTTTCGATTTGTCATTCACTGGGAGTATTAGAAAATAGCTAGATTTTTGGTAACACTAAGGCGGATTCCTAATATATTCAAAAATGAAAATAACTTCGCATCGATAATTAACTTTTTCGCTCCAAAACATTAGGTACTGGAGTGAAAACCATTTGTGTACGCCAATGCGACCATTACAAACAATAACAGCTGATTTGATTTCTCAACCACATAAGAGCAGTCGGTGTTTTAAGTGACACCGACTGCAATATGCCCTGTTCTATCTCGGTAGATGGATTTTTATTCATTCGAATACATACATATATGCAAAACATTTCACTGCTGCCACTGATTTGAATTTGTAAACAAATATGAAATGTATGCTGAAAAATTAAGAAATATATTATAACATATAACATTCTAAATCTTACCATTAACCCGATAGTGAATATTCCCATATTGTTAGGGTACCTAGTATGAAAAGTAGCAAAAGACCAAATATTCTTGCTGGGTCGAAATGAAATGATCGCACACATGCACCCGTGTACGTGAATGCATGAACACGCATACATATAAAGAAGAATTCAAGCGCAGAGCAACCCTTTTCAAGATGCGCCACTCTGCGACAGAACGAGCGAACTCTCGCAATCAGTACGCGGCATAAGAATGAGAGAGCGAAGATAGAGAGAGAGAGCCGTGAGAGAGCGACGGGGCCCGCCGCTAACAGGCCTGGGGCCTGTCGCTAAGAATTTTTGGTGTCCATTTTCGTTGTATGAAATGTGTAGTCTATATGTTGTATGGTTAGTGGTAAGACGCAACAAGGTTCTGCGGTTTGCCTGGAACTTCCTTTTTTTCGGCCAAAGTAGTGGAAAACGCAACAATAAGATTAAATTAAAAAAAACAGTACAGTAAATCATGACATTTTGTTGACGAAACTGCAGCACATGTATAACTTTTCTTCTACAGCTATTAAGTTAATGAAATCATATATTGCGAATAGAAAGCAAGCTGTTGCTGTAGGGGAAAAGGTGTCAAGGTTTCGAGTCGCCACTCGTGGTGTACCACAAGGATCTGTATTAGGGCCGTTATTGTTTACCATATATGTCAATGACCTGCCAAGTGTGTTGTCTATGTGTAATGTTCATATGTATGCAGATGATGTTCAGTTGTATGTCAGCCGTCCGTTAAGTCAAGTTGATGAATGTATAAATGTATGTAATATTGACTTGTTGAGTGTTTGCAATTGGGCTAAGAAAAATGGTCTGAGCCTAAACCCCGTTAAGTCCAAATGCATCGTCATATATAAAAAGAATATTCAAACGGATCATCTACCGAAACTCCGACTGGGAGCCACGAATTTGGAATATGTAGATAAGGCTTGTAACTTAGGCTTTTTCTTTAATAAGACACTCTCTTGGAATGACCACATAAACATAGTTACAGGGAGAACATATGGTATGTTACGACAGTTGTACGTAACACAGTCTTTTCTTCCGACTAATATCCGACTATTAATTGCCAAAACTCTGATCATGCCCACACTTTTTTATGGGCTTGAAATATTTGGAAATTGTGACGCAATAAGTCAGCAAAAGATTAAGGTGACATTCAACAATGTTGCACGATACATTTACAATTTGAGAAGAACGGACCACGTAACCGAAAGCGCTAACAACATATTTAACCTAAATGTTCGTACCTGGATTGATTTCAGGATTTTAATATTCTTTCAAAAAATTATAATATCAAAGCAACCTGAGTATTTGTTTGACATAATCAGATTTTCTTCCTAGCAACGGACGAATAATATTATTAGTATACGCACAAGACTTGCAAGCTCTGACAGACAATTCCTCGTTTACGCTATTAAATTATGGAACCATCTCCCCAACCAACTAAAGTCAATTAAAGGCACATTTCAATTTGAAAAACAACTAAAAACCTATCTCAGCACACACACATAAATAATAAAACTTAAAACATTTCAAGTATGTAAAACAAATTAAATACACTTTCTTATAATTATAAATAATATAACTATATAACTATAAGTCAAATAAACCTTGTTAATATTAAGTTATCTTTAATAAGTTATAAAATATCTTTGTGACTGACGCAATAATTTAAAAGTATTGTACTTGTAGCGTCAGGATATTGAATAAAATAAATCTAAAAAATAAATCTAAATCTAACAAATTTTAAACGATTTCCTTTAAATTAAAATTATATTCAATTTCCTTTGATGGTTTTAAATTTTTTTGTATTGTGCACGTCTCTATATGACTCTACATGATTTTTTACATACATGTATGTATAGTGCATGTAAAAGGTTAGGTATATGGGATCTTTGCTACTAATTTTAATGAGTAATATCTCGAGAAAGCGAATTTTCCCAGATATATGTTATATACCAAAAGTTGAGCCATTTTAAGGGCTACATGGCCTTGAGTGACTATCAAAATCGTTAGAGCCATTTAAAAAAAAAAATATAAAAACTTTAAAAAAAAAATTAATTTTAATTATAAATTCTTAAATATTATATTTAGATAAATTATGTGAAGGCAAAGCTATTATCATTTCAAAATACCTTTCAAACGACATACATATAGCACGTTTATGTAGCTTTAGTCGTTTAGAAGTTATGGGCGCGGAAAATCTTGCTTTTTTAGCTGTTTTCCCGCCAAACTAGCGGGAAATCCAAAAAGTCGTAGAACAAAAAATGTTCAGCTCGAGCTGTTTAACAAAATAAAAGCAGTTCCAGGACTTTAAAACAAAAAAATCGACACACAGACAGACAAACAACAGGACAAACGTTTTCATTTCGGAAAGGCCGTTAAAATCTTGTTTATTGAATATCTTTTGAAGGGAGTATCGGATCAGGATGATCGAGGTGTCATTCGACGCGTATTTAAACCTAGTTCACAACAACATTAAATATTTTGGGATTTTTGCTCCACCGGCCCCAATAGCTCCAATTTTCAAAATTTTCAATTTCGCACTTTCACTCCCATTTCTCCTAAACTAATCCGTTTTTGAAAAATCTTAGTTTCAGTTTCAAAGAGGATTACAATACCTTTCGATCAAGATATAAATGGTTCTAATCGGACTATCGTAGCAGATTTTCAATTCTACGGCTGTATATAGTAGTCTCCTTGCGCACCACAGTCTCGGTGCTCATCGTCACTACGTGGACTGCCGTCCACAGTGATAATATAATAATAATATATAATATAATATAAAGTTTATATCAAATAAAAACACCTCTTAACGAGGTGAGATTAAAGTGACGATGGCCCCTTCAATTTCAAAAGTTTCAGTTATCAAATTTTGTGACGATTAATAGTAACGTTAACAAAAATAAACTATAAATATTATAATTCAACTAATTTCTAATTCGAAATGCAGTTTTAAGGCTAGGAATTTTACAGCTTAGTGCCGAAAACGAAACTAGTTGTGTCATATACCTTGAGAGACTATTAAAATCGTTAGAGCCATTTTTGAAAAAAAAAAAACAAAAAACCTAAAAAAAGGCTTAATTATAAATTTTTAAATATTATATTAAGATAAATTATGTCAAGGCCAGACTATTATCATTTAAAAATACCTTTCTAACGACATAAAGAACGTTTCTGTAGCTTTAATCGTTTAGAAGTTATGGGCACGGGAAATCTTTTTTAGTTGTTTTCCCGCCAAATTAGCGGGAAAACTAAAAAATTGGTAAAACCAAAGTTGTTCAGCTCGAGCTGTTAAATAAAATAAAAGTAGCTTCAGGACTCTAAAACAGAAAAAATTCGGCAGACAGACACACATACCCACTTGTTTATTGAATATCTTTTGAACGGATTATCGGATCGGGATGATGGAGGTGCCATTCGACGCGTATTTGAAGCTAGATCACAACAATATTAAATTTGATTTTTTTTCCAGTGGTCCCAATAGACCTCATTTTCAAAATGTTCAATTTTGCACTTTCACTCCCATTTGAAAAATCTTAGTATGCAGTTTCAAAGAGGTTTACAGTACCTTTCGATCAAGATATAAATGGTTCTGATCGGACTATCGTAGCATATTTCAATTCTACGGCTCCATATAGGGTCTATCGATCGGTTAATTTATACAAAATCTTTGAAAACCGGCAAGCTGCTATAATTTATATGTAAATGTTTTATACACCTCCAGTAATGTTTATAGTTTTAATTCGCTTCGGGCAAATTGCAATCGTATACAAACTTCGACTTTTAGAAATAAGGTTTTCAGCCTAGTAAAATGCATTTATAAAACTAAATATCTTAAGAATAAAAAGATCTGATTCGTAATAGAAACATGAATGTTATTAAATTGACCTTGTTTATCTCTGCTTTCTGCTCGAAGCATAATGTCCTTTCCGTCTTCACGTCGCCACTGTACTTTTGGTTCTGGAACGCCGGTCGCACTGCATACTAGAGATATGCTGCCGCCTTCTGTGCTGACTCCTTCCTCATGGTTATTGTCTCGGTGGTTCATAATATCTGGTGGTACAACAACATCTAAATATCCAGACTGAAAATAAAAACATTAGTAAGATACAAACTGCGCAGTTGTTATCTTGCACGCGAATAAATGGGAAGGTGTCCAGTAGCGTACACACTCGTAAAAACACGTGTCCATACAAAATCGTTTTCCCTGCCCGTAAATTGGGACTGGGATAAGGACACCCTTGGACTAACTGTAAGCCTCTTGGGAAAGAGGTGGGACAGACATGCACTTACAAGGCTCTTCATGGGATCTGTATTAACTTGGCACATGTAGCTGCCGGAGTCATTTATTTGTACACGGGATATGTGAAGTTTCCAGGTGTTGTGGCCGTTGTGTGTCACAGATAATCTGGGATTTAGTGAGACCATATGTGTGTGTATGCCAAGTATTGCTTTTGAATCAGATTTAATCCATGCCACCTGCAATTGTAATAACATAGGAATAATTGTACATTTCATTCACATTACTGGAGTCACTGTATTTTTGCCCGGTAAGTGGTTTCTTACGGATCAACATATAAAATGTCAGATAAAGGAGGATTTAACTTATATAGAAAAACAAAACCTTACAAAAGCATAATAAAGGAATATACTTCAAAAGTTCAGATCGATAGATTTTCATTTAGAGAAAAATATAAAGTCAACCGAGTTTGTTGTTGCTTCTGTATAGCACATTGTTAGCTCTATGTATAATGCAAATATATGCGGTCGCGATTGTACAATCAAGTGATAGTACGACTGTGGGATACCCGGTACGAAAAGTTTAGTGCCTTAAAAAAAAGAAGAATAATTTAATGCCATCTGGCTGTCCCTTTCTCACACGCATTTTGAGTACCCTTTTCTGAAAAAAAAACACGTTTTTATACACATTTTTATACAAAAAAATAAAATGGATAATTGGGTATTATAACTTAGTCCCAACCGAGAATGTATGTAACAGGCAGAAGGAGAAATCTCCGACCCCATAAAGTATATATATTCTTGATCAGCGTCACCCACCGAGTCGATTTAGCCATGTCCGTCTGTCGTCTGTCTGTCCGTGTGAAACAACAGATCTCAGAGACTATAAGAGCTAAAGTTACCAAATTTGGTGACAACATTGGAAACTGATGCACGCAGATCAATTTTTAATTTGGCCACGCCCACCTCCGCCCTCAAAATTAATAAAAAACGTAAAATAAGCTATACTCGTTATTTTCGGGTTAAAGTTAATAAATACAATAAATGAATAGGCTTGAGTAAAATCGGATGATAAACATGGGAGATATTAACAATAAGGTTAGAATTTTAAAACACCCTATGACGCTACTATTGCATCTGCGTAGACTGTAGTCGTCTAGGTCGTGGGTTCGAGCCCCGACCGCGCCAATACTTTTTATTGTTTTTTTTTCTGTTTTTTTTTTTTTGCATTTTTCTTTCTTATTTGTTCTTATACCCGGAGAAGAACTAGACCAAACAATCTTTGAACAAAAAATACCAAAAAGAAAATATTTAGCTTTTGTGTGGGATTAAGCTCGGGCCAATTTTGCAAAATAAAAATGCATCGGCTGCTTAGACAACTGGCCTATTCTCTATATTACATGTGAAGCGCCATTTTCTAAGTATGCTTCGACAACTGGTAACCTAATTTTGGCATAACTGAAATAAAATTGCCAGCGATTGTCACATCTAATAGCTTCTATAT
The DNA here is from genome assembly GCA_008042535.1 of Drosophila tani. Classification (NCBI taxonomy): domain Eukaryota; kingdom Metazoa; phylum Arthropoda; class Insecta; order Diptera; family Drosophilidae; genus Drosophila; species Drosophila tani. Next base: position 2,697 of record VNJO01003795.1, on the reverse strand, counting down.
TTTCTTAAGGGGGTCTTCTCAATGTGCAACTTTTTTTTTCGATTTTTTGCATTTATTTATAGCTTTGGTAGTTGTGAATATGTCCCTAAAAGGATTCTTAGAAATTCGAAATACTTTAGAAGATACAGCCTTTTTTGTGAAGCAAGGTCTTCGTCAAAATTAGCTATTTTTACTTTACTTCAAACTTTAAACGCGTTTATCTCGAAACCACGTTTTTCGAACTGGCGGCCATGATATCTCCAGTTCAACTGAACCGATTTTCATGAAACAAAGTGGAATCGACTCAGAATTGTCACCATTCTCGTCTGAATGAAGACCATAATTAAAAAAAAAAATACTATTTTTTTTACACTAAACTACAAAAAAAAATCCCGAAATTGAATTTTTGTCAAAAAAAAATTTCAAAATTGTGGTCGACATTCAGACCAGAATTACATCTATACTGATTATAACCCCGTTCTTTTTTTCATTTCAAACGCTCCGGAGACCCGGAATCGTGGCCGCCGTGACGACACCTTTTCTTTTCCACCACCAACTTTGAAGTCTCATTACTTTTTGAACAGCTCTCGCATCGAGGCAAAAAAAAATTTTTATTTACTTTGAACCTTTTGTAATACAATAAATAAAAAAAGTTTTCAACTATTCTATGCGTTTTCAAATAAGAATTTTTTTTAAAAAGAGTCAAAAAACGGGTTTTGAATGAGAATACCCCCTTAATGAGAAGACTCCTGACCTAATAAACTGCGCATGAAATGACAAAAAATAACAAAATTCTCTTCCATAACCAACTTTGCCGAGCTGACATAAAATGTAATAATTTAATAAAGTGGAAAAAAATGAATAAAAATCTGAAATAAAAATGTGAAAAAATTCTTTGGCATGAGCGGGATTTAAACTCAGAATTTTCTTGCATAAAAAACGCTTGCCCAGCACTTAGACCCCCGGGGTATGCTCTATATTACGTAATTGTTAAAACAAGAGCTTTTTCTTGAGTATTAATAATAAGTCGGATGGTGCTAGTTCAATTGTATACATTTTTTGTAATAATTCGTAGGTTTTTCGTCCTCACTTCAACTTCTCGTGCCTTTTCAACTTCAAGTATTTCTTCTCTCTAATTCCTTTTTTATCTGCCACTCATTCGATCGTACGAGTTGGCAGCATCAGTAACTGTAATATCAGTAACAGCTGTTATATTAACTAACAGGCGATTCGTTTATTGAAATATAGATGCACAAATTAAGTGTGTGTTAGGAGATAAAGACATGAGATCGCACTGCATTCTCTAAGCTCGCGCAAAATTTTTTCATTCGTTGACTGCTGGCGAGGAAAAGTTGGTGTCTTCGTGTCTCCGAATATCTTAGCTTATTTTACTAGTTAAACGTAATTTTCATTACGAATAGCTTTAATTAACAATAGCTCTTGTTCGGGTCAGTGTTTGTGCGGGAAAGTGAAAATGATTTCTCCGAGCTGCATGTGTAATTTGTCTGTATGTTGTGAGTAGCTGCGTGCATGTGTGTATGAGCGTGGGCGCGTTCTAAAACAATAAATAATTTTAAAGTTTTGAAGTGAAACTTCTTTAGGCGCGTTATGGATTTTCGGGGACGGAGTAAAACCGATTCATGAAACGAAAACGACACGAAAATGCAAGTAGTTCCTGTCCCTCTCTCACTGCTGGCGAACGATCTTCCTCTCCTCTTCTATCTTCTCTCGCTCTCAGCGCGCTAGCACAAAGTTGAGAGCGTAAAAATCTAAAAATAGAATGCGCATGTGAGCACGTGTGTGTATGCGTACTTGAGCGAGAAGACGCTTTTTAAGCCGAAATCATTTCTGTGACAAAACAAATTCATTTACAGAAGTAGAAAAAAGGGTGAGAGGTGTGTGTGTCAAAAGAACTTCTAATTGAACAGGTTGCATACAGATATTAACAGGTTAAGTATGCATTAACTATTTTTAATTGGCACCATAATTCTTATCCATCTTTTTCGACCTGGAAATGAAAAAAATTCGGACATATTGATGCTTTCCGAAACTTGGCTTGACGATGTCAGGCATGTTAATGTTACAAATTTTGATTGCATTGTACAATACAAGAGACCCAATGTTAGAGCGGGCGGTGTAGGTATATATCAAAATGTAAATAGACTCCAACATGTTGTGGTAAAACATAATGACGTTCATGCCCGTAACCATGAATTTGTTTCTAGTCATACATCCTCCGTTGGGGATTTGTGTGCTGCAGAATGCTCTCTGGCTAATGGGTAAAAAATTATTATGGTGTCAATTTATATCTCACCAGGTAAATCGATTACAGATATCAAAGATTTTATCCACCACGTGCTTCTGCCATACACAGAGGATGGTTCGAGGTTATTGAATAAGAAATATCACGAAATTCCTGTGATTATTTCGGGAGATTTTAATGTTAATTTCGCGAGGGAAGAATCTGTTGAGATTTGGAACTTTTTCAAAAACACCCTCAATTTGGATATTGTAAATGATAGGAACATTAGCACAACTAGACACGGGACAACAATCGATGCAGTTTTTGCACGATTCATTAAGGATTTGAGTGCTCATGTATATATCTCGCACTTTAGTTACCATAACCCAATTATCACGACATTAGAAAATGATATTCATGAAATTGATAATGAAAATGTCACATGATAGGTAAATTGTCATTGTATTTTCTTTGTA